>JAQZBX010014113.1:0-38950 GCA_029593785.1 Cabassous unicinctus
CTTTCTTTATAAATTTTATCAATTTCCCCCGTTTTGGTCAATCCCTCCGTTAAAAGGGCTTGACCAAAGATGTTGTTAGCCTCTCATTCACAAATCAAAGTCTTTTGTGTTTCATTGCCAGTTTCTTGGGTTAGCTGTAGTTTGACGTTTTCATTCTGGTTTTATATCCTCAGTTACATAACTTTTCAAGTTAGTGGCTGTGCAATAATATTGAAGAGAAAGAAGTTCTGGCAATGACTGAGGAGTATTAGGAATATGATTAAGAGGATAACATGTGCCCCTTTTATGACATCTATGAGTCAATGTCTACATGACCCAAAAAAACAATCAAAAAGAGGCTCAGATCAATGGGATTTAATAGCTATATAAGCTGATTTGATTGTTTCTCTAATATAAACCTCTGCTTTTACTACACCTTGTTAAACATTTTCATGCCACTTTCAGTTACAGAGCAATGGGTCCCAATTAGAGCTCACATCTTGGGAAGACAGAATATAATCCAGTGACAAACAATGTTGAACAGCCATTTTGCAAAGTTCTAATGCTTTATCAGCTTGTGAGCTGATGACCTGCCTTAGGTGGGAAATAGATTTCTCTAGCTCAAAGCTACCTTTTCTAATACCATCTGTAACCTTATAGTATATCTTCCAGTGTAGGAGATACCTGTCTCAATGACAAGGGTAATAGGATACCCTATGAGTTTAGTCTGCATTATGCATTTTCCATGATCCATTTAGAGGTATCTCTAGTCTGGCAATAGTCTCCTATGAGTTTTTATAGTATGGGAAGATATCTTAGCCCTCATGTTTCTCATTTTCCCTGTGGAAGCTTAATTTTCATTTGGAAGCTTATCATAAATCACCATGAGGAAATAACTTAAGATACATAGCAGAAATTAACCAAATTTATCAGTGGTATCTTGTATACTTTGTGATAACATACAAAATAATGTCCTTGAAGAGCTTAATAAGAGCATATATTGCAATTAAGGAATGGGATATTGACATTATAATTAAGTGAACTAAACTCCAGAAGGAGAATCATAATCACTATCATCTTCATTGTTATTTGATATCTTAGTCTCATTTAACCAAGAATTTTCTTGCCCAACCTTTCAACCCACTAGAAGTTTTTGCTTTGAATAGAATAAGTTCTGATATTATTAACACCTCAGTGGACTTGGAGAAAAATAGCATCTTTAAAGGGGGTGTTACCCCCTTTAAAGCTCATGAAAGTAAAAGGAGTCTTTCCAGGCAAGATAGTCCCATCCATCTGCCCCATGGGATCTAAGTCCCCTCTCAATAAGAAGTTGAGTGGGCACTACAATCCCAGAATCCTCAGGATTGGGGAATGACCAATGGACTAGAGTAAACTTACAGTAATTCTACTATAGAATTATTATTATTCTAACAATGGAAGAACTTTCATCATTGATATGGAGACAGTGGCCACCAGAGGTTCTGAGGGGAAGGAGAGGGGAAAAAATAGGTGTAATATGGGGGCATTCTCAGGACATTGTATTGTCCTGAAAGACATTGCAATGACAGATACAGGCCATTATTTATCTTGCCATACTTACAAAATTGTGTGGGAGAGAGTTTAAAATGTAATGTAAACTCTACTCCACATTTAGTGGCAATGCTCCGATGTTTGTTCATCAATTGTAACAAATATACTACAATAATGAAAGATGTGTTAATTTGGGAAAGTGTGGGAGGGGTAAGGAGTAGGGCATATGAGAATCCCCTACAATTTTCATGTAGATTTTATGTAATCTAAGTATCTTTATATAAAAACTTAAAACAAACAAACAAACAAACAAACAAAAATTGGAGTCTTACCATATAGAATTTTAAAATGTACTTTGCCATATGGTTTGGCCATTTTCCTCTGTTTAGTTTTAAGGAAAAACACCACATTCCTTGGGTGTTGCCACATAATAATCTCTGTCTCAGGGACTCATATGGCACAGCCAAGTCATTTCAAAAAAGAGATCTATCTGGTTGTGTATCTATTTTTCTCCTCTCAGGGAAACATCTTCAAGTGTAAGGGGGGTGGTCATTAGATAAATACATGTTTTAGGAATAAGTGTGGGATGGTCATAGACCTAGCTGTGACTAATTGGTTTTATTTGCCATATGGTGTGCCAAAGGACAAAGGAATTCAGCTCAAAGTAGGAGTTCATAGGACAGAAATAATGTAAAGAGGAGATAAAGGAAAATTATGGTGGTGTAGGTACACCATCATATTGGATATGGAGACTGAGCATTGAAAGGGGTTATAGCATTTTGATATTATTTATGAATTCCAAAAATAGACATTGGATTATCTTTGTAAATTGGTTTGATCCTCTGGGTATATTAGATTTTATTGGATTTAGAGGTTTCACTCTTAGTTAATTAAATTATGATTAAGTCTTTGATTAGGCCATATCAGTAGGACATTGAGTCCCTACCCACCAAGGGTATTTCACAGAGAAAACAACAAGGTAGATGAGTTTGTTGGAGTTTTTGAGGTGGAGCCTGGGAAGTAAGCACATAGGAGAAAGCAGTGTATCTGAGCCAGGAGAGAATTGAGCCCAGGGGAAAGACAAAACCTAGAGAGAGAATGCCTGATAGTCTAGAGCTGAACTTGTGAATTGAACAGAGAATCTGAGCCCATAGAGAAATGAGCCCCAGGAGAGAGAGATGTATCCCAGTCTACAGGTGATATTGGAAGATGTTGGGGCCAAGGAGCCTTAAGAGGAAGAGGAAGGCTAAACATTGGCAACCATCTTGTTCTAACATGTAGCAACAGATTTTGGTGAGGGAAGTAACATATTTTATGACCTGGTAACTGTAAGCTTCTACACACATAAATAACCTTTGTAAAAGCCAACAGAATTCTGGTATTTTGCATCAGCACTCCTTTTGCAGACTAATCCGGGTTATAGGATGAATAAGAGAACAGTAAAAGACAGTGAAAAGGAAAAGAAAAAGAATAAGATAAGGAAATTCAGACATTTCTGGAATCTATGGACCTGGGCATCAGCTATTTTTTTCTGACATCTTGAGCAAGAACTGTCTATGTCAGATTCCATATGGCTGTGGAATCCTTGTGTCAATTTTAGCTTGAGATACAAAATTGAAGTAAGCTCCCAAGTGCATGGAGGACGTTTTAGTTTTGACAGGTGTACCGAGGGGTGAATTCCTAATAGTTTTTCTGCCATACTGGTGGTCAATAAGACTTAATAAGATTCTTTTCATCTAGGTTTTTAAAAAAATCTATATTAGTCAGTCAAAGGGGTGTTGATGCAAAGTACTAGAAATCTGTTGAGTTTTATAAAGTGTATCTATTTTGGGTAGAAGCTTACAGTTACCAGGCCATAAAGCATAAGTTACCTCCTTGCCAAAGCCTGTTGCCATGTGTTGATGCAAGATGGTTAGTGGTGTCTGTGAGGATTCAGTCTTCCTCCTCCTCCCAAGGGCCTCTGGCCCCAGCGTCTTTCAATATCACCCATAGCGTGGGACAAGCCTTGTCTCTTTCCCAGGGCTCATTTCTCTCTATGCACAGCTGCACTTCTCTCTCCAGAAGGCCAGCTGAAAACTGTCAGGTGAATGGCTTGTCTATCTTCCCAGGTCTATTGAAGCCTTCTCTCTTTCCTCACATATCTACTCTTCTGTGTGCTTACTTCCTGAGGTTCCAGCATACAAAACTCCAGCTTTCTTCTATACCACATCATTTTCTCTGTGCATTCCCACCAACCAAGGGACAAGGACTTAGTGTCCTACTGATGTGGTCCAATCAAAGCTTTAATCATAATTTTATCAAGGAAGAGTGAAACCTCTGAATCCAATCAAATCTAATATGCCCAGAGGAACAGTCCAGTCCACAAACACAATTCAATATCTATTTTTGGAATTCATAAATAATGTCAAACTTCTACACTGACATTGAGGGTGGTAGGACATTGAAGGTTTTGGTTCATGGGCAATATATTGCAATGTACCTTGATTAAAGTTCCAATAAATTGATAGACACTATTGCTCTAGAGAATATCAGGAATACCCCAGGTGATAAAACAAAGTCTATTTTTTTTAGCGAATGTGAGGCCTATAGCCTTATGTTTTAGTCTGCCAAAAGTCTACCAATGCAAAGTATCATAAATGACTTGGCTTTTAAAAACGGGATTTATTTGGGGTAAATGCTTTACTATTTCAAAGCCATGAAAAGTCCAACTGAGGCACCATAACAGATGCTTTCTCACCAAAGTCAGCTGCCACATGTTGAACAAGATGGCCACTGATATCTCCTGAGGTTTGAGCTCATCAGAGGGCAATGAGGCATAGGGCTTGTCTCTTTCCAGGCATCTTATATCAGTCTAGGCTGTTATTTCATTAAGAGCTCAGCTGTAAACTATACGTCTATAGCAGGGTTCATCTCATCTTGAGCTGCTCTGTTTTCTCAGCCCCTTGTGGCTTTGTGCTTAAGATATCCTCTAATCCTCTCTCTTACATGGCAGGATCAAATATCAAGGGTTCATTTTAACATGTCTTTCTATCTCTTTGTATCCATTTTTATCAGACCCAATGAGAAGGTTGAGACTCAATCTGAGTCACACCTCACTGACATAGCCCAATCAAAAGCCCAATACTGATTTTATCCAGTACTGTATTCAAAGGACCTCAATTGAATTTAATGTAATCAAATGGTATAACACCCACAGGAATAGATTAGTTTAAAAAAAATCTTTCTCTTTTTGGGATTCATAAAAAATCTCAAACTGACAGACTTCACCCTCTGAATCCCCAAAAGACATATCTTTCCATGTACAAAATACTTTCATTATATCACAATATTCTAAAAAGTTTAAATCATTCCAGGAACAATGCTATGTACAAAATCAAATAAATATAAGTTATAGACATGCAGTTTATCTTGGATCAAACTTCCCATCTGGCTTTAAATCTGTGAAACTTAGAAAACAAATTATCTGCTTCCAGTATAAACAGTAGGGACATAAATAGGATAAACATTCACATTAACATAAAGAAAGATTGGGAGGGAAGCATGCATCATGGGTCCTCAAAAATTCTGAAAACCTGCTGATCATACACCATTAGATTCAAAAACTAAGATTATTCTTAGAATGATGACTTCTTCTCAGGGCCTCATGGGGACCCATTGTTTCCAAGGGTTTGCCCAATGGCCATATTTTTGGCTCCACACTTTTCAAGCAACTAGGTGGCAACTGAGCTCTAGACTTCATCCTCCAGGAATATTGGAATGATGGCCACACTTTCCCCAAAATCTTGTGAACAGTGTCAAGCCCCTGGGTACATTGAGGTGGTAGCAACCTTCTGCCTAAGCTCTGACATACAAGTCCAACCCCTTCAGAACAGTGGGGTGGTGGCCTAAGTCTCCTCACCCTAGAGGGAATAAGCCCACTGCCTTCAGACAAGTAGGTGAAAACCGAACTCCCACCAACTACCAGAGAATGTGCTCCACTCTTTCTGTGGCCTGGTATTGCCAAATTCTCCCTGAACAACGGGCTGGAGGAAACACCCTCATCAAAGACCAGGTCAACACCCTTTCCAGACACACGGGTGGCATTCCTCCCTTGGCCCAAGGAGATGTCTTAATTCCAGACCTAAGATTTCACAGGTTTTCTCTTGAAGACATTTTTCCTTCAAGATTTCCCCTCCCTATCCCTTTTAGTCCTGGCTGAGAATAGTTTTGTTCATACTGATCTCACAATATCTTGTTGGATTAGCATGCAGGAAGGTCACAAGATCTTCCTGCATAACTGTATTTCTAATCCTGACTTACGAGTTTCAAGTTTAGTTAATTCTTCAAATGGGGTACTATCCTCTGGGGGCTTGTTTTCCAGAACTTTTGAATTTCCCAAATCATCAGTCTCTTGTGTCTTTGTGCCAAGCAGTTTAGTTTTCAGCATATCTCTTTCCTCTCACATTCTGCTGTAAGGAGAATGCAGACTGCAATTTCCACATTTACTTTAGAAATCTCCTCAGCTAAATGTCCAACCCCATCATTTTCAAATGGTACTTTCCATCTAACATTAGGAGTCCATTTTGCGAAGTTCTTTGCATTTTAAAAACAAAGATCACCTTTCTACAAGTTTCCAATAATAGTTTCATCATTTCTTTTTAAGACTTTATCAGAACTAGCTATAGCACCTGTGTTTTTACCAAGAGCCTTTTCAAAGAAATTGAAGCCTTTTCTATCAAGCACCTCCCAATTCTTACAAGAAATATCCTTTACCCATTTTTAAACTATCCCAGCAATTTTGGCAATTGCAAGCAGCATTAATCCACTCTCCTGGTACCAAATATTGTTTCAGTTTGTGAAATGGCTGCCAATGCAAAGCACCAGAAATAGGTTGGCTTTTATAAAAGGTATTTGTTTGGGTAAAAGCATACATGTCCAAAGGTATAAAATGTACAATTGAGGCACCATCCGAGATGCTTTTTCAACAAAGTCAGCTGCCACATGATGACCACTGATCCTGAGGTTTGAGCTCATCTGAGGGCAACCAGGAATAGGGCTTGTCTCTTTCCAGGCACCCTATCACTCTAGTCTCTTTTCTTTCTCCCTGATATCAGCTGTAAGCTATCAGTCATATAGCAGGAACCATCTCCTCTTGAGCCATTCTGTGGGCCCAGCCCCTTGTGGCTTTGTGCTTAAGCAATCCTCTATTCCTCTCTCTAACATGGCAGGGTCAAACATGGTGGCTTTCTTTTCCTGTGCCTGTCTGTCTCTCTCTTTGTATTCATTTATATAAGACCCAGCAAAAGGGCAGTGACTCAACCTGAGTCAGACCTCACTGAAGTAGTTCAAACACCCTAAAGCATCTTACCAAGTAATCTATTCAAAAGGCCCTCAATCAAATTTAATGCCATCAAATAGCATCATGCCCACAGGAATAAATCAGTTTAAAAGCAAAATCTTTCTTTCTGGGATTATATTAATCAGCCAAAGGGGTGCTGATGCAAAGTACCAAAAATCTGTTGGCTTTTATAAAGGGTATTTATTTGGGGTAAAATCTTACAGTTACAAAGCCCTAAAGAGTCCAAGTCAAGGTACCATAAGAGGTAATTTCTCACCAAAGTCTGTTGCCATGTGTTGAAGCAAGATGATTGCAAATCTCTGCGAGGGTTCAGCCTTCCATTTCCTCTTAAATCTCAGTGGGGACAACTTCTTATGATCTCCACTGTAGGCTGGAGGGCTCATTTCTTTCTGGGCCTTCTCAGATGCTCAGGGCTCTGGGCTCTTCAGTTTCAAATTATCAGGTGAATGGCTTAGCTCTCCCCAGGGCATTAGCTGTTTGAGCTTTCTCCTTTCCATCACATGGCAGGACCAAAATGACCAAGAACTCCTCTTCTGTGCCTATGGAGCTCTCTTCTTGTACTTTGTTCTGTGCATCTTCTTGAGTGAGTGTCTGTTTATATAGATCACCAAGGAGGTGGGGATTTAAACTGAGTTACACCCCTTGATTTGGATGAATCAAAGCCCTAATCTTAATATAATTTAATCAGAGATATATCAGATGAATCTAATACAATCTAATGGTATCACTCCCAGAGGGACAAAGCTGTTTACTAATACAATCCTTATCTCTTTTTGGAATTCATAAATAATATCAATCTGCTACACAGATTCACACAATGGTCTCAAACTGTCACAATTCTGACAAGGAAAATCCTTTATTTATAAGGAAAATAGATATATGATAACAAAGGCTTATTCATATATCATATAAGGAAGGGAGAAGCAGTGCAAAGTTCATTTTAAGAAGATCAAAATCTCTGTCAGTTGAGGCATTTGTCCATGCCCCGCCATTAAAGTTTTACCAGGATTATATTAATTGAGAGGTAAACATAATTTATATACTCACCTTCTATCATGTTTAATGTCATTTGCCCTTTACTATTTTTATTTGACTGGAGATGAAACTCTAAACTATAGCTGCCTATGAGGTCTTTCATAGAAGCAGCAGAGAAAAATAATGTAATTGACAAGGAAATTTGGTTGTTTTGTGGCATGTAGCATTTTTTTTATAATATCTAAAATTATGCTCAATAACACCATACTGTTCTTTAATATCATGTAGCTACATCAGGACATATCATGGACAGTTAGATGATTGCCAAACTTTTAGGAATTTTAAATAGTATCTAAATATTTAAATAAATAATATTTTATCCATACAAATGTAACCAATAGAAGGTTAGAAACTTCCAAACAACTTGACAATACTTCTCATGCAACTCATAACATATCAAATGAACCTAACTATTTATGGCATCTCTCTTTTTCTAAGGTGTAAGAACAAATTCTTTGGATTTTACAGAGTTTGAAATAAAAAAGTTAACATTTAGTGTTTGATTCCAAGAAGGAAAAATATCAAATTTGTCAGGTAGTTAGAATATTTGAGTAATTAGCATCAAAATCCACTGATAAACAATAGTTGGTTACTTACCTAACCAAAGTTACAAAATTATTTTTAATGTAACTATAGGAGGTAACAGGATTGAAAAAAAGAATTTAAAAGTTGATTTTTTTTAAAGTGAGAAAATGGGTTCTCTTACAAAATATAGGATTATAAGGTCAATATAAATATCAATGAGATTTAAATAAAATTGATTAAAAAATCATGACCCCACTAAATGATTTCATGAAAATATTTACCTTAAAGTCAAAGGTACAAGTAGGCTGAAGGTGAAAGAATTGAAACATTAACTTGAAAGTAGTGATGAAAATAGAGATATAATGTCTATCCTAATATCACATCAAATAGACTATAAGTCAAAAACAGTTATGAGGGACAAAGTTGGTCATCATATACTGACAGGGAAAGTTCAACAGGAAGATGTATCAATTATAAATATATATGCACCTAACATCAGAGACCCAAAATACTGAAAGCAAACAATGTCATATTCAAAGGAAGAGAATGACAGCTCTACATTAATAGTAATTTCACTAATTTTTAAAACATCTAGTGAAAAGATCATTAAGGAATTACAAGGCCTGAGTGATTTTCTAAGCAACTAAACCTAACAGACATATATAGAACATGTCACCAAGCAAAACAAAATAATATTCTTCTTGAGTGCACATGGTTCATTTTCCAAGACAAATGATATGTTGGGTCACAAAACAAGTCTCAATTAATTAAAAAACATTGAAATCATACAATACTTACAATACTCTAACCTCAACAGACTGAAACTAGAAATCAATCCCAATGGAGAAATGGAGAATTCACAAATATGTAGAAATTAAACAATGTACTTTTAAACAATCAATGAGTTAAATAGGAAAAGAAGGGAAAGTAGGAAGTATGTTGAGATGAATGAAAATGAAAGAACAACATACCAAAATTTATAGGATGCAGTGAATTAAGTGCTGAGAAGGAAATTTATAGCTCTAAATGGTACATTAAAAAGAAGAAAGACTGCAAATCAGAGACATAACATCAACATTCAAAGAACTAGATAGAGCAAGATGGCATTGATTTAAGTGGGCATTCACCAGCTCTTTTGTGAAAAATGGCAGAGAAGTGGCAAGATCCTGCATTAGTGAGGTTTTTGGGAACCCACAGAGCAGGAGGATTCAGGGCATCAATCTGGAGGGGACTGGACAAAGAGATAAAAAGCCCAAGGGAAATCCATGAGTTTCTTACCTCTGTGGCTGGAAACAGTGGACAGCTAATCCCCACCCTCAAAGCAAAAAGCCACTGTGAACCCCTGGCTCCCACCAGCCTCCAAGTGAGAGGGAGCATTCTCTGGAAATAATAGAGATCTGGTGAAGGATGGAGAGGGGTTTCCTTTCTGTGGGTTGGTTAGCTGGACCACTTTAGGGAGCATACCAGCTGGCAATAGGTGGCTCCAGGAAGAACGGAGAGGTGAATCTGCTAAGGCAGCCTGATTTACCTAGGATAAACAAACTTATCTGGGAGAAACAACCTTGGGCTGGTGATGGGGGAGTCAGGTAATTGACTATTCCCTGCTGAAAACTATCAAAATTCCAGCCCCCCCCCCAAGGGAGGCAAACATTCGGAAGTGCATAATAACCTTCCAAGTGCCAATTTAGGTTCCCCTGCGAGGAGGGGAAGGTATGGAAGAGGGTTGAGAGTCATTTCTCCATGGTAAATTTGGATACCAGGTTCCCATTTGAATTTCAGAATGGAACTCAACCTGACCAGAAGAGGCCAGGGAGGATCCGATCACATGGGCTATCACATCCTGTTGCCCCAGGAGAGAAAGCAATAAGAATAGAAAGAAGGCAGAGACAAACAGGCTCCTAATCAGCAGGAATTTACCAAACTGCAAAGAGTAAAACCTGCCCTAGGGAAAGTGACTGCATAGCTCTGTATCTAACTGACCAAACAAGAAACTTTAGCTCAGTGGAGGAGTCTCCACTTTAAGTATAAGAGATCCCTAGGTCGATTCCAGGCTCTCCTTAGAGTGTTGATACACTGGGTTATCAAACACCCAGCTGATATTTCAGGGGAGGAACACATAAAAATTATTTTGGTATTAGCTTTTCTTGGGTCCATTATTTTTCTTGAGAAAGGTTCCTTTTTTAGAAATTTAACTTATTTTGCTCACTAAAACCTGATTCAAAATCTGCAGAGCACACACTGCAGGATAATTGCTTGATGAACACCAGCAGCCTGAGAATCTCCTCAGGGGCCTAAGAGGGAAGACTGTTTTTCTGAAGTTTTTGTTTCATTTCTTGCTTGAGTGTTTTTTGGTTGCTTTTTTCCCTCCTTCTTCCCTCCCACAGTTTTTTTCATTTTCTTTTTTAATTAGGTGCTGCTTTCTTGTTTCTTGTTTGCTGTTTCTCCCTTCCTTTTATTTCCCCTCTTTTTTATACCAATTTTGTCTACTTATGCTAATTCTTTTCCTACATTCATGTTTCTATTTTCTGCTTTCTGTTTTTGTTCTTACATTCCTCTCTGTTTAGTCTTCAATTGTTCTTGTTTTTATTTCTATCTTTTTTATTCTGTTTTCTTTCTTTTTTTAACCTTTTTTTCTTATTGTCCTTTCTTTTCTCTTTCCCTCTCTTCTTATCATTCTGGCCTGTTAATACATTCTAGATATTTTCCACTATTTGGTTTTTCATTTCATTGTTTGTACCCCACTATTTTATTCTTAATCCTCTGCACTTCTTATGTGATTGATTATTTATTTTACTAGGTCTTACACATTTCCTCTTCTATGTTTTTCTATTATTATTACTATTGTCTTTCTCTTCTTCCCTTTTTCCCTTTCTCTGGCCCTAATCTTTTTCTTTCAAGGGAACACAGACAACAGCAGGAAATAGAATAAAAGGAACAAAGTGTCCAAGAGAAAACTTGCCAAACACTCAAAAATAGCAACTAAACAAAACCCCAGAGTAGAGACAGAAACTAATCAACTGAATAACCCCATCAAGATAAAGAGATGCCTAAACATCAAAAAAAAATTATAAACCATACTAAGAAATGGGAAGACATGACCCAGTCCAATAAACAGTCTAAAAACCAGGAGTAAATACAGAACTTGGAACAACTAAAGAGAACTGTCCAAAAAAACATCATCAACAAACATAATGAAGTGAAGGAAGACATTAAGGATATTAAGAAAACACTGGGAGAACATACTGAAGAAATTGTAAACATACATTAAAAGATAATGGATATGAATTTTTTCCCATTGTATTAAAAAAACATTTTTAAAAAAATTTTTAAGTATATCACTCATATATGAACATACATAAACAATAAGTGTATTTTAATAGTTGTGAACTTACAAAACAAACATATATAACATCATAGAGGGCTTTCATACCTCACCTTACCACCAATGCTTTACATTGTTGTGAAACATTTTATGCAATGATTAAAGAGCATCCTCAAATTATTACTACTAATCAAAGTATTTTTCCCCAGTACAACCTATTATTATTATTTTTATATCATTTATATATGAACATACATAAACAATAAGTGTATAGTAAAAGTTGTGAACTTAAAAAGCAAACATTCATAACATCATACAGGGGTCCCACATATTAACACTCCACCAACACTTTGCATTGTTGTGAGACATTTATTACAACTCGTAAAAGAATATTGTCAAAATCTTACTACTAATTATAGCCCTTATCTTATATTTGGTGTATTTTCCCACCAACCCACCCTATTATTTTTTTTAATATATTTTTATGACAGAACCTTTAAACTTACAAAACAATCATGCACATGTGCAGAATTCCCAAAAAACACCCCTCTATCAACACATAAATATTCTGGTGGAATATTTGTTACAGATTATGAGATAATATCATTCAATTATTACCAGGTCCACAGCATACATTTGACCCACTTTTTCCATAGCCCCCCCATTATCAACACAGTACATCTTTGGCATAGAAGCAAAAATATTACATTATTACTGTTAACCACACTCCATAGGTCACTCCAGCTGTATTTTTCCCATGCTTCTCCACATTCCCACCACCCTGCAATACTGATGTACATCTGCTCTAGTTCACAAAGGACACTCTTGCATCTGTACCACCAACCACTATTCTCATCCACCTTTGGGTTTACTGTGCTATTCAGTCCCTAGATTATTCTCTAGTTTTCTGTCAATTGGCATTTACATTCCTAGACTACCCTTTTCAGCCACATTCCCATTTGTAAACCATCTGTTACTCATTATAATGTGTTACCATCAACTCTGTACATTTCCACACTTTTACAGTAAAGCTAATTAAAACTTCTACATATATTAAATATCAGTAGTCCATCTAAGTCCTCCTCTTATCTCCTTTAAGAATCCACCAGCTAACACTACATCTTGAAGATATTTTTCTACATTTTCAAGAAGTTTTATGGTTCTTGCTTTTATATTTAAGTATCTGATTCATTTTGAGTTAAAAAATTTTATAGGGTGTGAGACATTGGTCTTCTTTCCTTCTTTTGCTATGGATATCCAATTTTCTCAATGCCATTTGTTGAATGGACTATTATGTCCAACATGGGTGGGTTTGACAGGCTAGTCAAAAATCACTTGACCATAGATATGAGGGTCTGTTTTTTAACCATCAATTCAGTTCCATTGGTCTATGTGTCTGTCTTTATGCCAGTACCATGCTGTTTTTACCACTGTGGCTAGATAATATGACTTAAAGTCTGGAAATGAGAGTCTTCTGACTTTGCTTTTCCTTTCTAAGATGTTTCTGGCTATTCAGGATCCCTTATCTTTCCATATAAATTTGATAATCATGTGTATTAGTCAGCCAAAGGGGTGCTAATGTGAAATTACCAAAAATGGGTTGATCTTTATGAAGGGTATTTATTTGGGGTAGAATTCCACAGATACCAGGCCATAAAGCATTAAGTTTCTTCTCTCACCAAAGTCCATTGCCATGTGTTGGAGCAAGACAACTGCCGACATTTGCCAGGGTTCAGGCTTCTTGGGTTCCTCTCTTCCCGGGGCTACATTTCTCTCTGGGCTTAGCTTTTCTGGTTCCTCCACAAGGTCCGCTGTAGACTGTCAGGTGATTGGCTCACTTCTCTTCTCCTGGGCCTTCTTTCCAACATCAAAACTCCATAATCAAAATTGCTTCTCAAAAACTGCTTCAACTCTGTTCTTGCCATGCCTTTTATATTTGATTCCCCACCCAGCAAGGGGAGGTACTCAATGCCCTACTGACGTGGCCCAGTCAATTCCCTAATCATAACTTAATCATGCCCAGATGAACAGATCAGTTTACAAGCATGATCCAATTATATTTTTGGAATTCATAATTACATCAAACTGCCCAGCTGCAACATCATGTTTTCCATTTATTTAAAAAATAGTGATGGAAAGTAATCAGGATTACATTGAATCTTTATATCAATTTGAGAAGAATTGACATCTTAAGTATACTTAGTCTTTCAATCCATGAGCATGGAATATTCTTCCAATTATTTAGGTCTTTTAAAAATTTCTTTTAACAATGAGCTGTAGTTTACTGAATACAAGTACTTTAAATATTTGGTTAAGTTTATGCCAGAATATTTGGGTTTTATCTGTCATATTTTATTTTCACCACCCTTTTGATGCTTTTAGTTTCTTTGATTGATATAATATTCATTTCTAGATTCTCTTCCAGGCCTCTTTCTCCTGTCATTACTTGTCAAGCTGTAGCGCAGCCTTTATTATTTCCTTCAAAGCAGGTCTCTTGGTTACAAACTCTCTCAGTTTCTGTTTATCTGTGAATATTCTAAACTCACCCTCATTTTTGAAAGACAATTTTGCCAGATATAAGATTCTTGGCTGGAAGTTTTTCTCTTGCAGTATCTCAAATATATCATGCCACTGTCTTCTTGCCTCCATTGTTTCTGATGAGAAAACAGCACTTAATCTTATAGGGTTTCTCTTATACATTATGCATTGTTTTTTCTTGCTGAACCAGAATTCTCTCTGTCTTCAGCATTTGATATTCTGATTAGCATATATCTTGGAGTTGGTCTATCAGGATTTTTTCAGTTGGAAGAACGTCGTGTTTCTTGGACATGGATATCTATGGGCTGGGAAATTTTCTACCATTATTTTATTAAATATTTCTTCTGCTCTGTTTCCCTTCTCTTCTCCCTCTGGGACACCCATGACACACATGTTTGCCCATCTCTTGCTGTCCTTTAGTTCCCTGAGACCTGCTTCAAGTTTTTCCAATATTTTTTTCATCTGTTCTTCTATATGTTCACTTTCAGAGGACATTTCTTCAAGATCACCAATCCTTCTTCTGCCTCCTCAAATCTACTATTATATGATTCCAGTGTATTTTTAATATCATTTATTGCATCTTTCATTCCTGTAATATCTGCTAGTTTTCTGTATATACTTTCAAATTCTTCTTTGTACTCCTCCAATGTCTTCTTAATATCCTTAATTTCTTTAAAGCCATCTCATTGAATTTATTAAGCGATGTGTTTGAACATCTATGATTAGTTGTCTCAAATCTTTTATGTCATCTGGAGGCTTATCTTGTTCCTTTAAGTGTGCCATATCTTCCTGTTTCTTGGTGTGGATTGTAATTTTTTGTTGGTGTCTTGGCATCTAACTTACTAGAGTATTTATTCTCAGTGCAGTTTTTGTCTTTAGTTTAGGGCTTCCTGCCCTTCTCCCTTGCTGGTTGTATGGTAGGAGCCAGGGACATAGTTGGTGATATAAGCTGTGGAGGCTCAATTTACCCTCATTGCCCCAAGGTCCAAGGAAGCTTCTCCAACTTTCTCCTTTGCCGGGGTTAGGGACAGAGCCACAGCTGTGTGGAATAATCCAACTCATGCAGGTTTAGACTGTAGTTGCCCAGAGAGACTGATGAAGCTTCACACCCCTTTCACCCCTGCCTAGGGCAGGGATGGAGCTGCAGGTGTGGGCAGAAATCTATGCACTGCAGGTCCAAGATGACCACAGTTGCCCTGGTAGACTTCTGATTATTCAGTCTGTGCCAGCTAAATGTATGTGCAGTTACCTGGATAGGATTTTACAGGGCTCATCAGCTTCCTCCCTGCTAGAGGTCAGGCTGAAGTCAAGGCTAGGGCTATAACACAATCTGGGTGAAATAAATTGGTCTCTACCATCACTGTGATTTTCAGTCAGCCCAGCTTCCCCTCATTCTTGGGGGGAGAGTCAAAACGGCGGCTACTGGCCTCCTTCTTACTTGGACAGGCTCAAACTTAAACTGTACTTAGAGTTATACTTTAGCCAGCTGAATTTACTAATCAGTAGCTGAAATCAGTGGTCAACCATCTTTTCCTCCCCTGTTTTTGGGAAATGGAGCTTTCAATTCCTGCCACAGAATAGCTCCTGGGGTGGCTTGTGCTGCTAAGGTAGGATGATCACTGGCCTTTGTGGTGTGGCTGGTAATTTCCTGGAGAGGCTGGAGCAGCTGCCTTAATTTCCTCCCTGCCCGAGGTGGGCCTGAGGCTTAGGCTAGAGTGGCAATCTGATCTAGATGGAAAAAATCCAGTCCCTACCAGCATTGTGATTTTCAGTCAGCCCTGCTTCCCCTCATGTCAGGTACAGAGTTAACATGGCAGCCACTGGCATCTTCCTGACTTGGACAGTTTCAAACGTAAGCTGTTCTTAAGATTATACTTTAGCCCATTGAATTTACTAATCAGTGGCTGAAGTTGGTGCCCAACTGTCTCTTCCTCCCCCTGTTTTGGGAAGTGGAGCTTTCAATTTCAGCCACAGAACAGCTTCTGAGGTGGCTTGTGCATCCAGTGGAGGATGATAACCGGCCTCCGTGACATGGATTGCTCTATTTATGAATCTTCTCCTCAGATTCGCAGTCTCCTCCTTCCATTCTTTCAAGGTTGTTGCAGCATTCACTTCTGGTCTCCTGGAGCCCCCAAACAAGTGCTCTAGATAGCTGTAGGTGATCACCAACTGTGTAAAGATTCACAGAACTCTTTACTCTGCTGCCATCTTGCTGGTTGTCACAGATATGATTTTTATGAAAGGCATAATCCAATAAATCAAAAATACACTGGAAGAACGTAACAGCAGGTTTGAACAGACAAAAGAAAGAATTAGTAATATAGAAAACATTGTACTTGAAATCAAACTATAGTAGAACAGATAGATACAAAGATAGAAAAAAATCCAGTGGGGATTTAGGGATCTGAATGACAACAAAAAATGCACAAACATATGCATTATAAGCATCCCAGAGAGAGAAGAGAAGGGACAGGGAGACAGAAGTCATGTTGGAAGAAATAATAGCTGAAAACGTCACAATCCTATTGAAGGAGTTGAATGTACATGTCCAGGAAGCAAAGCACTCCCCACACAATACAAATTTGAATAGGTCTACTCCAAGAGACATACTTGTCAAATTTTCCAGTGCTCAAGACAAAGATAGAATTTTGAAAGCAGCAAGAAAAAAAAGAACCATCACAAACAAGGAAATCTCAATAAGTTTAAATATTGATCTATCATCTGAAACCATGGAGGCATGAAGGCAGTGGTATGATATAGTCAAGGTGCTAAAAGACAAAACTTCCAGCAAAGTATTCTATATTCAGAAAAGCTGGCATTCAAAAATGATGGAGAATTCAAAATATTCACTGATAAACAGAAATGAAGAGAGTATGACAGTAAGAAACCTGCCCTTCAAGAAATATTAAATAATGTGCTGCAAGTTGAAAGGGGAAAACAAGACAGAGAGTGTTAGAGGAGAGTATAAGAAAAAAAAATTTTAAAAAGGAAATAAAAACAAAATATGACATACATAAACCCAAAGAAAATATGGCTAATGTAGGGAATTCCTTAACAGTCATAACACTGAATGTTAATGCATTAAATTCACCAGTCAAGAGGCAAAGATTGGCAGAATGGATAAGAAAATATGACACATTTATATGCTGTCTACAAGAAACCCATCTTAGATGCAGGGATTCAAGGAGTCTGAAAGTAAATGCCTGGAAAACAATTTTACAAACAAACAACAACAGAAAAAGGGCAGGAGTAGGTACACTAATATCAGACAAAATAGACTGTAAAAGCAAAACTATTTTAACAGAAAAGATGGACACTATATATTAGTAAAAGGGGTAATCTTTCATGAAGAAAGAACAAACATAAACATTTATGCACCTAACCCGGGCACCTCTAAATACATGAAGCAAATACTGAAAAGGCTAAGTGGAGAAATAGATGCCTCTACAATTATGGAGGGGTACTTTAATACACCATGTCACCATTAGACAGAATATCTCAACAGAGAAAAAATAAAGAAACAAAGACTTTGAATAATATATTAGATGATCTGTACCATATACACAGAACATGATACCGAACTACAGCAGGATACACTTTCTTCTCAAGTGCACATGGATCATTCTCCAAGAGAGATCACATGTTAAGCCACAGAACAACTCTTAATGAATTCAGAAAGATTGAAATTATGCAAAGTAATTTCTCTGACCACAATGGAATGAAGCTGGAAATCAGTAAGGGACGAAGAACAAGATTAGGCAAAAAGATATGGAAGTTAAAAAAACCCTCTTAGACAAACAGTGGGTGAAGGAGGAAATTACAGAAGACATCAGTAACTACCCTAAAATGAATAAAAATGACAACACAACATTTCAAAACATATGGGATGCAGCAAAAGCTGTTCTGAGAGGGAAATTCATAGCCATAAATGCATGTATCAAAAGAGAAGAAAGTGCTAAAAATGAAGACCTAATAGCACACCAGAGGAATTAGGAGAAGAACAAGAAACTAACCCCAAAGGAAGTAGAAAGAAGGAAATAACAAAGATTAGAGCAGAACTAAATGAAGTAGGAAAAAAGAATGCACTAGGAAAAATAAACTAAAACAAAAGCTGGTTTTTCAAGAAGATCATTAATTGACAAACCCTTAGGTAGACTAAAAAAGAGAAAAGATGCAAATACACAAAATAAGAAATGAAGAAGAGGATATCACCACTGACCACACAGAAATAGGGTATAATGAGAGGATACTTTCAAAAATTATGTACCAACAAGAACCATAATTTAGAGGAAACAGCCAGATTCCTAGAAACACACAATCAGCCTACACTGGTGAATGGAAAAATTGATGAACTCCACAGGTCAATCATAAATAACAAGTTTGAATTTGTCATAAAAAACCTCCCCAAACAGAAGAGCCCAGGGCCAGATGGCTTCACAGGTGAATTCTACCAAACATTCCACAAAAAACTAACACTAATCCTGCTTAAACTCTCCTAAAAAATAGAAGTAGAAGGAAAATTGCCTAACTCAATCCATGATGCCAGCATTACCCTAATACCAAAGCCAAACAAAGATGCCACAAGAAGGAAGATCGCAGACCAATCTCTGTAATGAAATTAAATGCTAAAATCTTCCAAAAAATACTTACTAGTCTAATTCACCAACACATCAAATGAATTATACACCATGACCATTGAGTTTCATTCCTGGTCTTCAAAAATGGTTCAAAATAAGAAAATCAATCAACATAATACAACATAAAAACTGATTGAAAGAAAGAAAAATAACATGATAATCTCTATAGATGCATAAAAATCATATGAAAAAATGCAGCTCCTTTTCCTCATAAAAACACTGCAAAGGACAGGAATAAAAGGAAACTTCTTCAACATGGTGAAGGACATATATGAAAAACCCACAACTAACATAGTATACAATGGTGAAATCCTAAAAGCTTTCCTGCTAAGATTGGGAACAAGACAATGATGGCCACTATCATGACTCCTATTTAACGTTGTGTTAAATGTACTTGCTTGAGTACTTAGGCAAGGAAAAGATATAAAAGGCATGCAAATTGGAAAGGAAGAAATTAAAAATTCACTATATACAGACCACATGATCCTATACATAGAAAGTCCTGAGAAATCTATAACAAAGCTTCTAGGGCTTATAAATGAGCTCAGTAAAGTCACAGGTTATAAGATCAATGCACCAAAATCAGTAGCATTTCTGTACACCAATAATGAGCAATCTAAGGAAGAAATCAAGAAAAAAATCCCATTTACAATAGCAACTGAAGTAATCAAATACCTAGGAGTAAACTTAACTAAACATGTAAATGACTTATACACAGAAAACCACACAACATTGATAAAGGAAATCAAAGAAGACTTTAAAAAATGAAATAATATTCCCTGTTCATGGACGGAAAGACTAAACATTATTAAGATGTCTATCCTGCCCAAATTGATCCATAGATTTATGCAATTCCAATAAAAAGCAACACAGCAATTTTTACCTAATTGGAAAAACAAATAATGAAATTTATTTGGAAGGGCAAGAAGCCCTGAATAGCCAAAGACTTATTGAAAAAGAAAAATGAAATCAGAGGAATCACACTAACTGATTTTAAAATATAATACAAAGCTACAGTGGTCAAAACAGCATAGTATTGGCATAAGGATAGACATACTGACCAATGGAACCAAATTGAGAGTTGTAATATAGATCCTTGAATATACAGTCATCTGATATTCAACAAGGCCCCCAAGTCCACTCAACTGGGAGAGAATGGCCTCTTCAACAAATGGTGCTTGGAGAACTGGATATCCATAAGCAAAAGATTAAGAAGGAACATCACCTTGCACCTTATACAAAAACCAACTCAAGATGGTTCAAAGATCTAAATGTAAGTGCCAAGATTATAAAGACCTTGGAAAATAGTGTAGGGAAGCATCTACAGGACCTGTAATAGGAAATGGTTTCATGAACTTCACAACCAAAGTACAATCAGCAAAAGGAAAATTCTCTAAATGGGGCCTCCTCAAAATTTAACACTTTTGTACTCAAAGGAGTTTGTCAATAAAGTGAAAAGTCATCCTATTCAATGAGAGAAAATATTTGGTAGCCATATATCTAAACTGAGCCTAATACACAGCATATATAAAGGAATACTATATCTCCAAAAGAAAAAAAAACATTTAAAAAATGGGTAAGTGATTTGAATAGACACTTCTCCAAAGAAGAAATATAAATGATTAAAAAGCACATGAAAAGATGCTCAACATCACTAGCTATTAGGGAAATGCAAATCAAAACTACAATGAGAGCTCTCCTCCTCTCTCTACACAGCACATTTCTTCTTCAATCTTGCAGGAAGGGGAAGGAGACAAGATGGTGGCAGTCAACAGTGATGACTTGGGCTGCCACAGTGCAATTTTCATAGATGAGCACTGCAATGAGTGTGTGAAGATCTCTCCCCGAAATGTGCAAGCAAGGAATTATTACCAAAACAGTGTATTAATAAGGGAGAATTACTCCTACCAGTGATATTGAAAGGCTATGGCATTGAGGATTTTGACTTCAGGGAAGTCTGGGAAAGTATACATGAATTTGAAAGTCAGCGGTGCCATGATAAAAGAAATTGCAAAGGAGTGCCTTGGACCCAAAACAAAAGTGTCACTTGTGTCAGAGATCAACAACATATCAAATCCTGTAATAATTTCCCTCTTAAACAGAATGTTTTTTTTAGAAAATGTGCAAATCAGTATTTTAGACATGGGAAGCCATTTTTAAAGAATTCACTGAGGTTAAGAAATAACCTAAATTATACAAAGAACAAGGATGTCACATGCTTTGAAAACAGAGTTGAATTTCAGTGAAATCAGGCCAATATGCAGAGATTCCAAACTGAAGAGAAACATTGTGAATGTACTCCAGTTGAGAAGTCTATGAAAATTTTCTTCTTAATTTCACCATTTCAAAGATTTCCTTCTAGTGTCAAAACCAATATTTGCAAGAAATATAAGAAGGTTTACCTGCATCGGTCATTTCTTGCACAACAGCAGAAAACTCCCATTAGAGAAAAACCTTACAAATGTGATGAATGTGGGAAGGCTTTCAGTAATTACTCCATCCTTACTAATCATCAGAAAATTCATTCTGAGCAGAGACCTTACAAATGTAATGAATGTGGCAAAGCCTTTCACCAGTTCTCAAAGCTCACGACACATCAAAGAATCCATAACAGAGAGAAACCATATAAATGTAATGTATATGGCAAAGCCTATAGACATAACTCAAAACTTGCAAGACATTCTATAATTCATACTGGTGAGAAACCTTACAAAAGTAATGAATGTGATAAAACAATTACCAACTATTCATACCATTTGGAAACACAAGAGAACTCATACTGGAGAGTAACCTTATAAATGGAATGAATGTGGTAAAGCTTTTGCCAAATGTTCATCCCTTACTGATCACAAGAGAGTTCATACCAGAGAGAAACCATACAAATGTAAAGAATGTGGTAAAGCTTTTGCCAAACGTTCATACCTTTCAAATCATGAAAGAATTCATACTGGAGAGAAACCTTACAAATGTAGTGAATGTGTTAAAGAATTTACCAAACGTTCAAACCTTTGGGTTCACAAGAAAACTCATACTGGAGAGAAGCCATATAAATGTGTTGCATGTGGCAAGGCCTTTAGTCAAAGTTCTGGCCTCCACACCCACCAAAGAATTCACACTTGAGAGAAACCTTACAAATGTAATGTTTGTGGCAAATCATTTAAAGATTTCTCATATCTCTCTTGTCATCACTATACACTTTGTGGGGAGAAACCACACATATGTAATGTACGCAGAGAGGCTTTTATCCATAGTTCAATCCTTGTGAGACATCAGGAGATTCATAGTCGGGAGAAACCTTACAAATGTAATGAATGTATTAAAGCATTTACAGAGCATTCATCCCTTATAGATCATGAGAGAGTTCTTACTGGAAAGAAACCTTACACATGCAATCAATGTGGCAAGGCCTTTAGGCTAAGTTCTGGCCTCAAGTGCCACCCAAGAATTCACACTAGAGAGAAGTCTTATAAACGTAACATCTGAGGCAAATCCTTTAGAGATTCCTCAAGCTTCTCTCAGCATTGGAATATAACCTGTGGAGAGAAACAACACAAATGTAATGAGTGTGGCAAGGCTTTTACCTGTAATTCAAGGTTTTTGAAACATCAGAAAATTCATTCTAGAAAGAAACCTTACAAATGTAATGAATATGGCAAAGCCTTCATCCAATGTGCAAACCAGAATAGATATCACAAAATATATATGGATAAAGAAAGATCATCAATCTAAAATACATAACAGTGTTTTTATCCAAAGCTGTAGATTTGGGGATCATCAGACAATACATAGTAGAGAGAAATTGTACAAATGTAATGAATGTTCCCTGGAAGAACAAGGATGCAGGAACTTAATGAACTACTGTGTGAATGTGAATAATGAATAACATCATGGGGAAAGACAGTGAATATATGTGCAACTATGGTATGAGTTATAATTAATGTACTCATAATCCTCTTACAGATTTGGTGGTGGCACAGAGGGCCACTGGATTATCAGAAAACATTCCTCTCAGCTTCCAGGAATCAGCAGGCCAGGGCATTATGAGACTGAGAAAAGCATTTGCCTGCTTTTTGTTTATTTTTATTATTGAAATAATGAAAATTCTCTAATAATGATTGAAATGAAGAATGCACAACTATGTGATTATACCCAATATCATTGATTGTACACTTTGGATGAACTGTATGCTTTATTAATATGTATCAATAAAATTGATTTATTTTTTTAAAAAATCTACAATGAGATACCTTCTTACAACCATTAGACTAGTGGTCATTAAAAAACAGAGAACTACAAGTGTTGTAGAGGATGTGGAGGAATGGGAACTCTCATCCACTGCTGGCAGGAATGAAGAATGTCCCAGCCATTGTGGAGGACAGTTTGGCAGCTCCCCAAAAAACTAACTATAGATCTTCCATATGATCCAGCAATTCCACTGCTGGGTATATACCCAGAAGAACTGAAAGCAAGGATATGAACAGATATATGCACGTGAGTGTTCATAGAGGCATTATTCACTAATGCTAAAAGTTGGAATCAACCCAAATGTCCATCAACAGATGAATGGATAAACAAAATGTGGTATATACATACAATGAAATATTACTCAGCTGTAAGAAATAATAAAGTACCAATACATTGGATAGCATAAATGAATCTTGAGAACTTGTATTTTGTGAAGCAAGCCAGACATTGAAGAAAAAATATTACATGACCTCTCTGATATGAATTAAGCAAATTAAGCACACTCAGAGAGGTAAGGTCTGGAAGATTGGTTTACAGGAAATAGAAAGGGAGAAAAAGATTGTGAGCCAATGCCTATACAGGTGAAATCTATGATTAAACAGAAGTGAGTAGTTGTGCAATGAATGGATATGACAGGTGTAGTGATACTATTAGGTTGGGTGGTGCAAGTTTGACAGGGGTGTAGGGGGAGAAGGTGGGTTGGATGGTCCATGAAAAAGGGGGGAGGGTTGGGGAGGAAGCAGGTGAAAACTGGGGATTGGTAGGTATGTGGTTGAAACTGCAATGTTGGGAAAGCTCTTTTGGCAATATGACAAGGAAGAGTTACTGGCTGAGGGGACTTTTGGGACAGGGTGCACCAGGGGAAGACTTCTAGAGAATGCACATGTGACCATTTGGTCATAGTGTGTTGTATCAGTGGGTGGAGAAACACACTATGAGTGGAAAGGAGATGGACTCCCATGCTGGGGAGGCCCGATATCTTCTCAAACAGAGGGGTGGGTTTCTCTCAAGAACTTGGGTGGTTTCTAATAGGGGAGAACAGACCAGTGTGTCCCACCCTCAGTGTTGCGGCAAGCAAATATGAATCATGTCCTTCAAGGAGTGAAGCCTGCTTTCCCTGTGGGCCCAAGGGGTCAGGGAGGGAGAAATAGAATAGTTGGAAAAGGGGGTATTTAGGGGGCAATGGAAGTGCTCTGAATGACCTTGCAATATTGGATACAGGTCATGATAGATTTCTCAAGAATTTATAAAAGTGTATGGTTTAAAATGTAAACCATAATGTAAACCATTGACCATGGTTAGTAGGTATGTTTCAATTTTTATTCATCAGTTGTAACAAATGAACCATCCACACGTGAAAAGATTATTAAGATGTGGAGGGGGAACAGGGGGAGGATGTTGTGTATATGGTAGTCCCCTATATTCTGTATTTGAATTTAATGTGACATAAAACTTCTTTGAAGACAAAAAAAAATAAGACACTGGGGAAGAAATTGAAGATGTCCCTGTACATACAGGACAACAGATATTACAGTGATGAAAGGCAAAATGTCAAAAAAATGTTTTTCATTATTTTTAATAATATTCTTTTTAAATTTTTAAACAGATCCTGAGCTTACATAAATAGTACACAAAAAATATAGGGATTCCTATATATTCCATTCCCACACTTCCCACCCCCTCTCACATAAACATTCTTCATTAGTTTGGCACATTCTTTGCAATTGATAAATGCATCCTGGGCCTTTCTATTAAGCATGGACCATAGTTCACATTGTAGTCTACACTCTCTCCTACACAGTTCTGCATGATATGAAATGATATAAAATGGCATATGCAGCAGTTTGGCAGTTTGATATAGTTATGAATTCCACAAATAGATATTGGATTATGCTTGTAAACTGGACTGTTCATCTGGGCATGATTAAGTTATGATTAGGGCATTGACTGGGACACATCAGTAGGGCATTGAGCCCCACCCCTTGGTGGGTGGGGTCACAAAAATTAAAAGATATGGCAAGGGTTTTGAATTGAAATTATTATGTTGGAGTCTTGAGCTGAAGCCCTGGGAAGTAAGAGAGCTTGGTCGTGAGGAAGGAGAGAAGGCCCCAGGAAAAGAGATGAGCCATTCACTTGACAGTCAACAGCTGGCCTTGTAGAGATAGGAAAAGCCTAGAGAGCTTCATAGTCTACAGCTGACCTTTGGGAGGAAACAGAGGAGCTGAGTCTGGAGAGAAACAGAGCCCCGGGAAGAGAGGAACCCAAGAAGCCTGAACCCTGGCAAACTTTGGCAGCTGTCTTGCTCCAACATGTGGCAATGGACTTTGGTAAGGGAAGAAACTAAGGCATTATCACCTGGTAACTGTGGTCTTCTACCCCAAATAAATACCCTTTATAAAAACCAACCGATTTCTGGTATTTTGTATCAGCACCCCTTTGGCTATTATCTGTCATTGCAATGTCATTCAGGACAAATCCCAAGTCCTGAAAAAGCCCCTGTATTACAACTGTTTTTCCCTCTCGCTGCCCCCAGAGCCTCCAGTGCCCACTGGCTCCACATCAATATTGTAATTTCTTCCATTGCTAGAATCACAATATGTCTACAATAGAACACCAGTAAGTCCACTCTAGTCCATAGTTCTTTCCCCAAACCTGAGGATTCTGGGATGGTGATGGCCACTCCACCTCTAACTGAGAGGGGTTGTATATCCCATGGGGAAGATGAATATGACTATCTTGCTTGCAATTGCAGACACTCTGTTCCTTGGGATGGTCATTGTCCAATACTATCTCCTTGCTGTTTTTCCTAGGTGACTCCAATGACCTGTAAGGTAGGTGTTGCAACTCCTCTGAGGTTCCAGGCCCAACTGGCACATGGACAGTCCAAAGACTCGAGTCTCTTGAGCACCAAGTATAGGTTTATATAGAAGGGACAGATGAGATATGTGTAGGGAAGACATAATTGAGTCCAACTCTGTCACTCTCAGGAGCACAAACACCAAAATATGGTGAACTGGCAAGTCACAAAACTCCAGAGCTATCTACCCTGACCATAGGACCTGGGTGTCTCTAGAGACCAGAGGAACCCACTATTTTTGGTAGTATCCACTTTGTCAGTCTATGAGATCCCGCTGAGATGTGCATAAGTGTTACTTCTGGGATGAACTCCCGGCTCACTTTGAAGTCTCTTAGCCATATAAACTCATTTCTCTTTACCGTTTCCCCCTTTTATTTGAGGTCTTTTTCCAGTTGCATTAATAGTTCGTACTTGGTAGTAATCCCTCGGTGCCAGGGATGCTCATCCCCGGGAGTCATGTCCCATACTTGGGGAAGGTAATGCATTTATATGCTGAATTTGCTTAGAGTGAGGCCACATTTGAGCAAGAAGGAGGCTCTCAGGAAGTGAATCTTAGGCATCCCATAACAGGCTAAGTTTCAACTTCAAAAGCAAAGGCTCATAAACATAGTCATCAATACCAAGGGCCCATTAGTGGATCATCTTCCTTCACCAGTCATTGCCCTTGCACTTGGGGGACTGTTGCTACTCCATTAGAGATTGTGGCAGAGCTCTCCAGAATGGGAATTCAATATTCTCTCAGTTATTGTGTGAGTCTCCACCCACTCTGAAAATGCCCCATGAACATTTGAACATTTATATATACCTTATATTTATGCCTAGATGAACTTCCTCCCATGTATCCCCCATCACTGACACCCCACAATAATGACCCTCTCCTGCCCCAGTTGCAACAATTCTGTGATCCAAAGCTTCTTCAAAAATGAAGCCATTAAAATATCCAAATACATTTAATAGGAAAATGAAATAATAATGATAAGTTTAAATATAAGAAATAAAATACACAAAAATTTTAAAAAACTAAAAATAAAAGAAATTAAAAGATTGTGATATTAAAAAATAATGAAAAATATTTTAAATTTTTTTGACACTTTGCCTTTCTTCACTGTAATATCTGGTGTTCTGTATGTACAGTGGAATTTTCTTCCATTTATTCTCTAGTGTTTTACTATTTTTCATTTTGTTTTCAAATAAATTTTAGGTCAGAGTAAAATCACATACAGTATAGCCTAATTTTTAAATTTTAATTTAGTTTTTTACTTTCTATATTATTAAATATTTTATTTCTTATGTTTAAACCTTTCATTATTATTTCATTTTTCAAGTAATTGCATTTGGCAATATTCTTGGCTCCATTTTTGAAAACGTTTTGACCCACAGAAGGGTTACACCTGTGGCAGGGGAGGATCATTGGTCTGGGGTGTCAGTGATGGGGGATACACAGGATGAAGTTCACCTGGGCTCACATATATGGCATGTAAAGGTGTTCAAATGTGCATGGGGCATTATCATAGTGGGTAGAGAGGCACACAATAAATGAAAGAGTATTGAATTCCCACCCTGGAAAGCTCTGTGACATTCTCTAATGAAACAGCAAAAATCCCCTGAGTACAGGGGCCATGACTAATGCAGAAGGATGGTCTATTGATGGGTCCTTGGTATTGATGACTATGCTTATGATCCTTTGCTCATGAAATTGCAACTTAGCCTAGTGGTGTAGTGTGCCTAAGAGTTACCTACTGAGAGCTTCCTTGTTCCTCAAATGTGGCCTCTTTCTAAGCCAAAGTCAACATATAAATGCATTACCTTCCCTCAGCGGGAAACATGGCTCCTGGGTATGAGCCTCCCTGGCACAGAGGGATTACTACCAAGCGCCAACTGGCAGTACAATTGAAAAAAGACCTTGAATAAAAGGAGCAAAGTGTAAAGACAATTGAATTTACATGGCTAAGAGACTTCAAAGTGAGTCGAGAGGTCATCCCAGAGGAAATGCTTATGCACATTTCAACAGGATTGCATAGACTCCCAAAGTAGATACTTCCCTAAATAATGGGGTTCCTGGGGGTTCTGGAGATTTCCAGTTCCTACAGTCATGGCAGATAACTCCAGATTATGGTGCCTTGCCAGTGGGCTGTCCTCTGGAGTTTGTGCTCCTAAGTGTGGCAGAGTTGGAATCAGTTCTGATTTCCCTACACATGCCTTTTCTGTCCCTTCTACTTGAACCTATATTTGGTGCTGGAGTTGGTAAGTGTACGTTCAAGAGACTTGAATCTTTGGGCTGTCCATGTGCCAGCTGGGCCTTCATACTCAGCAGAGTTACAACACCTACTCTCCAGTTCATTAGACTCACTCAGGACAACTAACATGGAGGTGAGGATGGAGAACCACCATACTAAGGAACTGAGAGAGTCTACAACTCCAAGCAAGACAGTCCCATCCATCAGCCATATGGGATCACCCTCTCTCAACTATGGGTGGAGTGGACATCACCATCCCAGAATCCTCAAAATTGGGGAATGAAATATGGATTAGAATGGCTTACTGCTATTTTACTATAGACTTATTGTGATTCTAGCAGTGGAAGAAATTATATCATTGGTATGGAGACATTGGCCACTGGAGGTGCTGAGGTTAGGGAGAGGGAAAAAGAGGTGTAATAAGATGGCACTTTTGGGACTTGGAGTTGTCCTTAATGACATTGCAACAACAGGATATGTATATCCTGCCAAAATCTATGGACTTCAGTGGGAGAAAGTGTGGACTACAATGCAAACTGTAATCCATCCTTAGTGGCCATGCTCCAAAATCTGTTCATTATTTGAAATGAATATTCCACATTAATAAAAGATGTTGTTAATATGGGGGAAAGTGGGAGGTGTGGAGAGTGGGACATATAGGAATTCTTTATATTTTTTCATGTAACATTTTATATAATCTAATTATATTTTAGAAAAAATAAAAAAATATATTTTAAAAAATCTCAAAGAACTAGAAAAAGAAGATTTAACTAAACCCAAAACAAGTAGAATGAAAGAAATGACAAAGATAAGAGCAGAGATCAATGAAATAGAAAACAAACACAAAAGACAATTGAGAGAATATAGAAAAACAAGAGATTTTCTTTGAAAAGATGAATAATATTGCCAAACATTTAGTTAGGCTGACAAAAAAAACGTTGCAAATAAAGAAAATTAAAAATAAAAAGGGGGTGGCATTTCAAATTAATTCAATAAAAAATCCAATAAAAAGACCATAAGAGGAATGTATGAGCAACTGTATGCCAAAAAGTTAGATAAGTTGTGGTAGTTTAAGCCTTTATGTACCTCAGAATATCATGTTCTTAAAGCTGATTCATTCTTCAGCATGGGAACCTAGTGTGGATGGGACCTTTTTATTAGTTAGTAGAGTTAAGGGCCTTTTAATTAGGTTACTTCAATTAAGGCATGACCCAGTCTGGGTCTTTTTCCTCTTAATGGAATCCTTTGTGGACAAGTCGAATATGAAGAGAAAGACAGGAGCAAGCCACACAAGCTGAAAGAAAGCCACTGAAACCAGAAGCTGCAAGCAACAAAACCATGAAGGGAAGGAAGAGACCAGCAGATGCTGCCATGTGCCTTATCATCTAATAGAAGGGTCCAAGATTTCTGGCAGCTAGTCTTCAAAGAGCAAGCAACACCTGAGGATGCCTTAATTTGCACATTTTAGTGGCCTCAGTACTCTAAGCTTGTATGGTAATAATCCCCATTGTAATAACAAAACCTTTTTTGGTGTATTGCATTTCACAGCCTAGCAGACCAAATCACTAGTAGAGACATGGAATCAGAAATAATCAAAAAAATTCCTCCATGGTGTATTGCATTTCACAGCCTAGCAGAGCAAAACACTAAAGTAGAGACATGGAATCAGAAATAATAAAAAAAATTCTTCCAATGAAGGAAAGCCTAGGACTAGATAGCTTCACAGTAGACTTTTACTAAGTACTCCAAGAAAATTTAAATCCAACTTTGCCAAAACACTTCAAAAATTTTGAATAGGGGTAAGAGAGTTTGAAGGGTTTTTAGGGATCCCAGAAAAGATCAGGTTCTTAAAGCAATCTATTTCTATGGGTGTAGGACACTTTGATTGAATTAGATTCATTTAGGGGCCTTTGATTGGGTTACTTCAGTGAGACATGGAAAGGGGTGGGTTTTTGTTCTTTTGCTGGAGTTCTTTACAAAGATAAGACCTAAAAGCCACAGATACATGGAAGAAAGTGACAGAGAAATCCTGAGAGACTGAAAGAGAGATTCTAGAGGATGGAAGCTGGAAACAGCAGTGCACAGAGGCTGAGAAAGATGCCCTCAAGAATCTCAAAGTGAGGAGACCTGGACGCGAGGGGACAGATGAGTTTTATGCCTAATTTCCCACAGCTCAGATCAGAGTGGAAGACAAAGGACCAGACTGGCAGTCACCATGTTTCTTGCCACATGGCAAGAGTCAGGCATCACCACCAGCCATCCTTTGGTGAAACAGCCTCTCTGACAATACCTTGATTTGGTCACTTTCACAGCCTCAGAACCATAAGATTTTAAACAAATTAAGTTGCATTATAAAAGCCAATCCATTTCTGGTATATTATTTCTAGCAGCTTTTAGCAAAGTAAAACAAGGAGGTAACATTATCTAATTCATTCTATGAGGTCAAGTTCACCCTAATTTCAAAACCAGATAAAGAAACCACAAGAAAAGAAAACTACAGACCAATATCTCTTATGAATATACATGCAAAATTCCTCAAAACTACTAAAAAACTGAAATGAACATTTTAAAACAATGATACACCCTGACAAATTACGATTTACCTATGGTATACAAGGTTGGTTCAACATAAGGAAATCCATTAATGTAATACATCACATTTGCAGAATAAAGGGAAAAACACAGGATCATCTCAATAGATGCAGAAAATGCATTTGACAAAATACAGCACCCCATCATGATAAAAATATTTAGGACACCAGGAATAGAAAGAAACTACCTCAATATGATAAAGGACATATAAAATATCCATAGTTAACATCCTACTTAATGGTGAAAGACTGAAAGTTTATCTCTGGATCAGGAGCAAGACAATGATGCCCTTTTTCACCACTGTTATTCACCATTGTACTGGAAGTTTTTCCCAGGGCAATTAGAGAGGAAAAAGAAATGAAAGAAGTTGAATTTGGAAAGGAAGAAGTAAAACCTTACCTATTTGCAGATTGTATGATCCCACATACATAAAATCCACAACCAAATTCCTAGAACTAATAAGTGAACTAAGCAGAGTGGCCAGGTATTTTAGGATTCACTAGGCTTCCAAGGCAATATACAAAAACTGGGTTGGCTTTTACAATGGGTATTTAATAATTTATAAACTTACACTTCTGAGGCTGAGAAAGATGTCCAAATCAAGGTATCAGGCCAAGCTCTCTCCCTAAAGACATGGCTTCCAGTGATTCTGGATTCTTGACAGGGTACAATAGTGGTTTCTTCTGTTTCTTCATTCTCTTCCTGTTCTCATTGCTTTCATCTTCTGGCTCCCTTCAACTTTCTCTCTTCTTCTGTGGCTTTTTCTCTCCTGGCTTCCATTGATTTCAGCATCTGGCTTCCTGGATGTTCTCTCTCAGCTTTTATGGGTTTCTTTCTGTCTCTGAGGCTGCATCAACTCCATATTGATCCTGTTTTTAAAGTTCTCCTGTAAGAGCATTAAGACCCACCCTGGATCACACCCTACTGGAGCAATCTAATAAAGGGCTCTTAGAAATAATGTGATCAAAAATTCCACCAGAATAAGTTCACACCAAGATGAATGCATTATCTCTAAGGACATGATCTTTCCTAGGGCCCATAAAATTCTCAAACTACCATATCAGGTTCAAGACAACAGCCAAAATCAGTATCATTTCTATACTCAATCAATGAAAAATATGAAGAAGAAATGAAAGAATGAATTCCACATACAATACATAAGCAATGAACAATAGGAAGAGTAAATGAAGAAAAGAATTCCATTTACAATAACAATCAAAAGAAACAAATATATATGCATAAATATAACCAAGGATGTAAAGGACTTGTACACAGAAAACTACATAAAATTTCTAAATGAAATCAAAGAAGACCTAAACAAGTGGAAGGACATTCCATGTTCATTGGAAGAATAAATATTGTTTAGATGGCAATACTGCCTGAAGCAATTTATAGATTCAATGCATTTCTAATCAAAACTCCAAAATCCTTCTTAGCAGAAATGGAAAAGCCAATCATCAAATTTATGTGGAAAGGTAAGGGACCCCAAATAGCTAAAACAACCATGAAAAAGAAGAATGAAAGATTCACACCTGTCAATCTTAAAACTTATTACCAAGCTACAGTATTGAAACAGTATAGTCTTGGCACAAGGACAGGCAGATAGACCAATGGAATTTAATTGAGAACATAGAAATGAATCCTCACTTTTATGGCCAACTGATTTTTGACAGGGTGACAAAAACCACTCTATTGAGAAAAATTCTCTTCAACAAAGGCTGTTGAGAAAACTGGAACTTCATTAGCCAAAAAAAGAAGGAGGTACTCTAACACATACCATTTACAAAAATGAGGGGATATGTGGGAAAAGGTGCACCTGAGTCATGCTTTTATGGAATATGAACGTGTTCATCTTCTCCTAGGTTGTTATGTCATCAAGTGGAGACACACACAATAAAGAAGAAAATATTAAAATGATATCCATGGGAGTCCAGCTATGTTCTCAAATAGAGAAGCAAGAATCTGTTGAGTACATAGGCAGTACATAATAAAAGAAGACAAACCAATATGTCAATCCCTTGATATTAATGCTTGAACTTATGAAACTTATTCTTGTAAAACTGAAACGTAGCCTAGTATTATATAATGGCCTAAGATTTACCTCTTGAAAATCTCCTTATTCCACAAATGTGGCCTCTTTCTAAGCCAAACTCAGCATACAAGCTCACTGCCTTCTACCTGGCATGGGATATGACTCCAAGGGATGGGCTTCTCTGGTACAGAGGAATTATTACGAAGTTCCAACTAATGAAGCATTTGGAAAAGAACCTTGACCAAAAGGAGGAAATATTAAATACTAATGAATTTTTATAGCTAAGAGATTTCAAAGTGAGTTGGGATGTCATTCCAGAGGTTACACTTATGTTCATCTCAGAAGGATCTCACTGACTGACACAGTAAACAGTACCTCAAGCAGGGGAACTCCTGAGGGCTCCAGAGATTTCTGGACACTATAAGCATGGCAGACAAACTCAGGAATTTGGCACCCTGTCAGTGGGCCTTACCTTGGAATATATGTTAACTTATATTCCCAATGTACAAGAGTAACGCACATTTATAATTTTCCTACATATAGTTCTTCTACCCCTTGTATTTGAAACTAAAATTAACACTATAACCAAAAAATAGATGTCCTAGAAACTTAAATCTTCAGTCTGTTTATATGCTGGGTTACCCCCATATCTCAGCAGAGTTGCATCCTACACCTATTCTTCAGTTCATCAGACATGCCCAAGACAACTAACAAAAGGATGATGATAGACAATGTCCATTCCAGAAAAACAAATTGTGTATACAATTGTAGGCATGACATTTCCATTCATCTTCCCCATGGAATCTACACTCTCTCTTAATCAGAAACAAAGTGGACATCACCATCCCAACATCCTCAAGATTGAAGAATGAACAAACAGAAGGGGGGAATTCAAGTATGGACGAAAGTACACATATTATTTTCTAGTAATAGAAGAACTTGTAACACTGATATAAAGACAGTGGTCACCAGAGGTTCTGAGGAGGAAGAGGGAAGAATAAGTATAAAATGGGGTATTTTTCAGACAATGGGATTGTTCTGCATCACATTTCAATGATGGATACAGGCCATTATACATTTCGTCAAACCTTATAAAATTGTGCCATGCAAATTGTAAACCATAATGTAAACTACAGACTGTGGTTAGTAGCAATGCTTCAATATGTGTTCATCAGTTGTAACAAATGTACCACACTAATGGAAGATGTTATTCACAGGAGAAAATGTGGGAGGCAAAAGGTGTGAGTATATGGGAATCCACTATATTTTTTATGTGTTCTAAAACTTCTTTAAAGATAAAGAAAAAATAATGGATAGAAGACCTATATATAAGAGCTAGAACTAGCAAATTCCTAGAATAAAGTATAAGGAAGCATACTCAAGACCTTGTGATGGTAATGATTTCTTCTTGTTTATGTCCAAAGCATGAGCAACAAAAGAAAAAAAAAGAGATGAATGGGACCTTATCAACGTTATAAACTTTTGTGCCTTCAGTATGAAATTAAAATGACAACCTAAAATCTAAACAATTGGAGAAAATATTTGGAAAATACATATCCAATAAAGATTTCATATCCAGAATATATCAAGAAATTTTTCAACTTAACAGAAGACAAACAACCCAATTAAATACAGTCAAAAGACTTGAGAAAACATTTATAGAAGAAATATATACAAATGGCCAGAATGCATGCGAAGAAATGCTTAACAATATTAGCCATCATGGTAATGGAAATCAAAACCACAATAAGATACTATTTCATATTCATTAGAATGGCTGCTATTAAACTGGAAAATAAGTATTGGCAAGGATTGGAGAAATAGGAACACTCATTCATTGCTGGGGGCAATGTAAAATGGTGCAGCCACTGTGGAAGACAGTTTGGCAGTTCCTAAGAAAACTACGTACAGAAATACCATTTGACTAGGCAATCTCACTACTATGTATAAACCCTAAAGAACTGAAAGCAGGAACTCAAACATATTTGTACACTGATGTTCATAGCAGCATTATTCACAATTACTAAAAGATGGAAGCAACACAAGTGTTCATCAACCAATGAATGGATTAACAATATGTGGTATATAGATACAATCAGCAGTAAAGTGAAATGAAGTCCTCATAAATGTGACAACACAGATGAACTTAAAGATATCTTTGTGGGTGAAATAAGGCAGACATTAAAGGACAAATATTGTATCACTTCACTGATTTGAAACAATTAGAATCAACAAACCTAGGGAGTCAGAATCTACAATATAGGTTACCAGAGGATTAGGAATAGGAAATGAAGGCTTAAAATGTACATGGTTATTATTTGGAATGATGGAAATATTGTGGCAATTGACAGTGTGGTGGTAGCATAATATTGTGAACACAGTTAACAGCACTGAAAAATATATCTCAATATGATTAAGAGGGAAATGTTAGATTGTATATATGGAAAGAGAATACAATATTTTTAAAAATCCATGGAACATCATTACAGAGTGAACCCAAAATTAAACCATGAACTTAAATAATAGTTTAATTATAATAATGTACTATTATAAATGGTAACAAATAGTCCAAAGCAAAATATTGATGTTGGGGTAATGTATGGAATCCTGTATTTTATGAACGATTGTTATGTAAACCTACAAATTGTGTAATTAAAAAAAAAGTTTGTAGGATTCCTTTACTATACTCAGTATCTGTTCCATTGCCTATTTCATTCATTGTTTATTAATTCAGTATCTACAGCTACAATGCAATAGGTTACATGAAATACCTAAAGGTATTTATATCAGTTCAACCAGAATTTGGTAAATGGTTTCTGTTAAACAAAAACTTGATCAAAATTTGATTAGATCTCTCAGAGTTTTATTAAATTAGAATTCAGTTAATGAATTGGGTAGTTCCAATCATCACACGGTAGAGAGGAATTCCCATGAACAAAGACAGCAGTGAGCTTTTGTAGACAGAACAAGGGAGTACTACTGGAGGATATCTTTACTGATTAATGCAGACTACATTTCTTAATATGATTAATGCAAATGGTTGCTTAGCCATCACGAGGTAAGCTTGTGTCAGAATTGGGAGTTGGTGATAGCTTGACTGGGTTATTTAAATTCTATTCCCTGGGCATGCCAGGCATGTACAGGGAATAGAAAACTTAGATTTTTGGCTTTGCTGGCATGGGACTTAGCATAGGGCATCTCCAGTTCGACCTACTAGATTTAATTTATTTCTAAAAAGCCAAATCAACAGAAATTGTTATTTTCAGATACTTCATTTGGCCATATGTAACTGAAATCTATGCAGTGACACAAACATTTAAAAGAATTTTGTATTCTCTAATAACTTTTTGTTCTGAAGTTGGCAGTTTCTTCTTTGATCTCCCAGCTGAGGGATATGCAGCAGCAGATCTCCGTAATTTTGATGACCTTTGTTTTATGGTCCTGATAATGAATGTACTTCTTCAAGTGTCAGATTTTCATTTTCTCAGGGCAAGTACAGGATAATCATGCTCCTTGAAAGAAGGTCCATCTCAATGAGAACTTTCAAATTTCAGAAATAGCTGGGAAGGAAATGTTTTAATTAGTTACATTCCTACCCACAAAACTCAAGGGTGCTGGTCATCCCAAAAGTGAAGCACAGACATGGGGTAGGAAGCTAAGAGCCTCTGCCACACTTTATTTTGCCAACACAAATTGAGACATGACTGTTTATTATGGAATGAGCACTTGAAGGTAGTCCTTGAAATAAATGATGAGCTCTCATTCTCAAAGTATGAAGCACACCTTTTTGCCTAGTCAATGTCCTTATCTACCCTTCCTAGTTTTCACAGAACACACTCATCCCCTCTCATTAGATAAATAAACACTAAACTTCAATCAGTTCCTCTATTAAGCTCAAAACACAAGTATCTTGATGATGCACAGTACTTTCCAAGACATCTGCTTTTAGTTCCTCAGATTCTGAAAAATTTTAAACAAAAAGAAGGGTTGTATACTCTAACATCCAAATGTAAAATGATGGGGATAAAACACAAAATTTATGATAAATTAATATTTAGAAATGGGTAGAATAGTAATTGTGTAGCAGCCACTTTTTCATAGTAAATATATCATGCTGGAAGAGAAGTATGAACCTTGATTCTTCACCTTGGTGGCATGTTTACTTCTTTGTTTAGCCCATGAAACAGGTATAATTCCTTTTTTTTTAGTCTTCTTTTCCATTGTCCATTTTCTGTGAATTTCTTTCTTGTTCATTATTCTCCAATATACCATTCAGAGAAGAATGGAAAGCTTCAGTAGTTTTCAACACAAGTCGCACAGAGTCAAGTTCAGGAGTCTAACATTTGCCTTAAGGTGGAATTCTCACAGGCTGTTGACACCAAAGCCTGTGGTTCTTTAGTGAAACCATCCATTTCTTGGGGAAAAAAAATTCTGGTCAATTCTGTATCAAAATAACTATAGATCAAAAGTTTTGGCCTAGAAGGTATTTTTGAGAATAAATCCTCACATCTTTACTCCCCATTTGTGTTCTATGAATCCACTCCAAATGAATTATACTGATGTTGGGATAATTTGAAATAGTAGGCCCAGTTGGAGAGACAATATATGTCATTTCATTAATTTCTATTAGCCTTTCTCCAATTTCCCACAGCAAAACAGTAATTGATGTTATTTGAAAAGGATTTGGCTTATCATCTAATATATTCCCATTGGTTTTACAACCTCACAGATGTCAATATTGAATTCTCAGTGATACTCTTTGCTTTCTTTTATTATATCTATATATCACCTATATTTCCATATATAATGACATTATTCCACACAAAGACTTTGTGTGGAAGAGGTGCAGAATATTAAGGGAGGCGGCTTCAATTTCAATCAGCAACTTTATTTTATTTAAAGCCATTCAAAAGACTTTCTGCTGTATCTTATTGACCTCTCATGGAGCTGCAGCTGTAGGGTAATTATTTAGAGAGGACTGGTTCAAATCCTGACTCTACCATTTCTGGCTGGTGTCCCTGAAAAATTGGTAAAAATTGGTTCCTCAGTTCCTGTGTGAGATGGTGTCTCATACAAATTGGGTACATCTGAGGGCACATAATAAAGGAATTATAACAATGTTGTAAGAGCAAGAGCATAAGGTATTTTGCAGATTCTGAGCCTAGTATCAGGGGCACATTTATTACTCTATGACTTTAAAATGCTAGGACATAGTAGCTCTTGGAACACTCAAGGTGTGCATAAAAGAGAGAGGACTTCCTGACACATGAGGTGTGACCTTTCATTAAAAGTGTAGCCAGCCTGGGACAACCTGATGGGAGAGAGTTGTGGAAATTAATTCTCCCTCTTTAGCTGTTTCCCTTCCCCAAATGTCTGCAGAGTTTCCAAAGGGCTAAGCTTACCTGTAAATTACACAACTGAGAAAATCATTGTGCTGTCCATTCTGGGACACAAAGCAGTGTGGGTGATGGTGGAAAGAGCACCTGGAAAGGTAAACAGAAGATATCTCTATATAGTACACTCAGCCATTTAAAGGGGTGAATTTGTTAACATAGGTTGATATCAATTTGGCAATACTGCCAAATTAAGCATAAAATCAATGCCCACCTTCACTGTTCTTCATGCTGAGGGGAGAAGAGAAAAACAATGTACTATATAGATGTTACCAATAGTACTTCTGCAGTTAAATTCAGAAAGAATAATTAAGACAGACTTTTATCAACACATATTCTAAGTTCCCTTCACCATCCTCAAACGAGAATTTTGGCTGGATAAGATTTTTTATCTGATAGGGTAGCCCAAAATTTCATTTTTGTCTAATCTGTCAATACTGAAAGGAGGTGATTTTCATTTCCAGGACTAGTGACTGTCCAGGGAATTACCTATGTTCCAAGCATAGCACTCCTTGCCCCTGGGGTAACAGCAAGCCAATTTTCCTATGACAATTTAAATTAACTTTCCTGACCCGTATAGCTAACATTTAAACCTGTTGCTTTAGGAGGAGCTCAAGAAGGTCGACTAGGTAGTTTCAGATTCAAATTGATTGCAACTGTTACTGTATAACATGGCATATGTATTTCTCC
>JAQZBX010014114.1:0-38776 GCA_029593785.1 Cabassous unicinctus
CATTTATTGTTTCATGGTTTTGAAGGCTAGAAGTCCAAAATCAAAATGTCAGCAAGGCCATTCTTTCACCCAGAGTGGACAGCAGATTGGTGATGGCGATCCTCTGCCACACGGCTATCTCCCTCTCCTTCCTGGCTTCTCACTTCTGGTTTTGATTGACTGACTGCGTGTGAATTTCTTCTCTGTATAAGGCTTACTATCATTCAGATTAAGACCTGCCATAATTCAATTTGGCCACACCTTAATTAATAATAACATCTTCAAAGGGTATGTTTATAAATGGGTTTACAATCACTGGAACAAGGATTAAGATTTAAATATGTATTTTATGTGCAACATAATTCAGTCTCTAACAGGTGATATCAGAAGCACACAACACACTGACTGAGCACTTTAGGAACTTCCAGAGAACACACTGAAATATATTTGAACCTGCTTTAAGCATGCCTATTTAAAGTGGGAGAGAAAAAGGAAGATGCAATTTGTCCAAGAACAAGCCAAAAATAAGGTATGGCTTTGAAACTACTGGACTGGGAAAATGTTAAATTGTATCTACTTTAAAAAGTATCCCCCAAAGAAAATATTAATTGAAAAATGGAAAATAAATACTTTGAGCTTATTTGTAAGTTAAACAATGCTATTGTTTTAAAAACATGCATGAGAGAATACCAGAAATTCTGGCATTTAATTTTTATTTAAAAATACTCTTATAATCAATTATCTATAAAGGTTTAAAAAATCCTAGAAATTTCAAGTTTTTAAATTCTCATTGCATGTGGTAATAAATTTGTAATATTACTAAATATGGCAAGACAGCATATGGCTAGATAAATGGCTCCTAGCATTTGTCTAAACATTTCAAAATATGTTCCTAATGTAGAATGTCAAGGTAAACACTGTTTATTCAAATTATGCCATGGAGCAATATTTTCCATAATTAAATTTCATAACTGGTTAGCAAAGGTGAGAAGTAACAGCCATATATGTGGCCTAACCCTACTTATTATTCATTTTTTAATTTTTAACACAAACTTTCCATGTTTTATTATTATGATGTAAAACCTAATTTGTGGAAAAGGTGGAGCAGTTAGAAGCTTCAGGGCTCCATCCCCGCACAGAAGCTTTAAACAACCTGCAAGAACTGACATAAACATCTTTCCCACAGCTCCAGAAATCAGTTAAAGGCTTGCAAACACAGGGCAAGCACTGAATCAAGAATAAAGCTATTTAAAATTGTAAGAATCTCATGGTGCCCTGGTTGGCCCTTACCTGATCCCTTCACCAACTAATTGTGGAGCCAGTCTATACTCTCACTGTGGTTCTCTTGTCCTAGTTCTGGAGGACAAGAGAGTGTGACTCTCATGTACAAACTGAGAACATGTATGTTTGGACCCTGAGGAACAAAACCAAGATACTTGTTGCATGCTTACTTTTTCCAGATTTTGCCCTGCTTGTAGAATGCAGCTTACAAAGCTCTTCTATAGAACACTATGGAAAACCAGGCAAGTCATGGTTGCCGGGAGCCAGGGATTACTTTCTAGGACATACAATGTGGTGCTGGGACCATAAGGAAATTGTTTCCTAGGAAAGAAGGGGCATTGTATCCATGTAAACTGGGGAATTCCTAGGACCAAACATGCATACCCAAGATAAGACACATAAGCATAAAGGATCAGCAGGGCGGTCCTTACACTTTACCCTAGAGCTATTCTCCAAATTCATTCATTCTGTGGATAAGCCTTGAAGGAGAGGACTTGCCCTGGTCAATTTGCAAAGGTTGGTAAAGTTGTTTTCTTTGTTGTTGTTAGCTTCCTGGCATTCAAGAAAATCTCTGTCATAAAACTGATTGGATACAAGCTTAAGAAACAGATGCTTCAGAATCTAAATTTCAGCAATAACACATTAAATTATAAACATTCTCAGATTTCAAGAAAAAATTACAAAACATACAAAGAAAGAGGAATTGATGGTCCAGGCAAAGGAGAAGGTCAAAGCATTGGAAAACAACAATGAGGAGGACCAGAACTGGGATATACCAGACAAAGATTTTTGGAAAAAATGGTCCTAAATATGCTCAAAAAGGTAAAGGAAAACATGGACAAAGAAGGAAAGGAAATTATAAAAATGATACATGAACACAAAGAGAGTATCAATAAGGAGATGGAAATTATGAATAGGAACTAGACAGCACTAAAGACCCCAGTAACAAAAATTTAAAATTCTCTAGAGGGGTTGACCAGCAGATTGCAGGTATCAGAAGACAGAATCTTAAAACTTGAAGATAGGACAACTAAAATTATACACAGAAAGAGAAGAAATAGGAAAAGGGACAGAGAGAAAGTAAAAAAAAAAGAATGGCTGAAAACTTGCCAAATTTAACAAAAGACATGAATATAGACATATGAGATTCTCAATAAACTCCAAATGGGATAAATCCAAATAGACCCACAGATTATGTTATAATCAAACTGTTGAATGCAAAAGATAAAGAGAGATTCTGAAAGCAGAAAGAGAGAAACCACATGTCATGTATAAGGCAGCCTCAATAAGATTTAATGTCAGTTTCTGTTTAGAAACCATGAAAGCAAGAGGGCAGTGAGTTGACATGTATAATGGCCTGAAAGCAAAGCAAAACAAAACAAAACAAAATAAAACATTACCAGCCAAGAATTCTATATCTGGCAAAAATGTCTTTCAAAAATGAGGGGGTAATTAAAATATTCTCAGATGAAAAATCCTAAGGGAATTTGTCACTACTAGACCAGTCTTACAAGAGATGTTACAGAGTTCTGCAGGTTGAAAGGACAATAGACAATAGGTGAAAAACACATGAAAAAATAAAGATCTCCACCAAGAGTAAAAACATGGGTAATTATAAATGCCAGTACTATTGCATTTTTGGTTTGTAACTCCACTCTTCACTTACAGGATCTAAAAGGCAAATGCATAAAATATAATGATAAATCAATGGTTTTAGAATCATAATGTATATACATTTAATTTATCACAAGAATTACATAAAAGTGGGAGGATAGAGGAGTCTAGGAAAATACTGAAATTAAGTTGGTATCAAAGGATATGAGATTGTTATAGATTAAGGATGTTAAATTTATACCCTCTGGAAACTGCAAAGAAAATATCAGAAAACATGCAAGCATATAGAGACAGAAATTAGAGTACAGGTTAAGGGACAGGAGCAGAGGGCATAGGGTGTTAATGTATAATAGGTGTAGAGTGATTGAGATGGGAAAGATTATGCTGTGTATTTGTCCCCACAATTAAAAAAAAAAAAAGAGCAACTAAAGAGACAATGACAATTAAATGCAATGCATGATCCTGGGCAGGATCTAAATCTAACAAGGGAAAGAAAAGACTGAAAAGGACATTATTAGGTCATATGAAAAAATTGGAATATAATATGTATATTCTTAAGAAATGTGTATGGCACACTTAAGCATTCAAGGAGCATGATATACAGCCTATACTCAGATGATCAGAAAATGTATCAACAGATAGACAGGCAGAGAGATGAATTGATAGAGAAACAGATTGATAGGTAGACAGATAGGTATAAATGGATAGAGAAACAGATTGATAGGTAGACAGAGAATGATATTGCAAATGTGGCAAAATGTTAAAATTTATGGATCTGGGTATCTGGGGGTTTGGGGACACATTGGAGTTTTCTGTATGGGGTTTATATTGACTGTCCTATAAATTTGAAAATATTTCAAATTTAAAAGTTTTAAAAGAAATCAATTTGTGGCTCATTTTTCATTTTGTTGTTTAATTTTGTTGAAATTAATTTCATTTTATTGATGATATAAACCATCAACATCATAGTCATTTATTGGGATGAAATAGACATAAAATACTTCCATATTGCTTTTAAAATTAAACTGTAAATATCATCTATTTAATATTACTATTTATCATAGTTAAAGTGCAGATCCATTTATTTCCATGAGTATCATGCAATTATATTTGAGAAATGAATCTAAATTTGATAAATGAATCTATATTTGTGAAACAAATCAAAAATTGAAACAAAAACTTTCATGTACCCTTTCTACATGCATATTTTACAGTCATCTTTTGTTCCCCTACCCCTTTCTTCCTTTATATTTAATGTTGCTGTATTTACTCAGTGTCTTATTTCATATTTAAATTTGGAGTAACTGTCCTCATACTTGTGACTTACATTTTTAAAAAGCAATTATATTACACAATATTTTACACTGATGTGTGCCGATGCACATGCTTATCCTTGTTGGGCTACCTTTCAACTCAAGCCCTAGAACATTACCAATACTACTGTATTTCCCTGTGCCATCTTTTGTAATTTCTTCTGTCATCCTTATTCTTCCCATATCCAGATATAAACACTATCCTGTGCTTTTAAATTATCATGTGCTTTCATTTTGTAAAAAATGATTCGATGTATTTACATATGGCCATAATCAATAGATTTAGCTTTGACTTTTTGAATATATAAAAATGAAATCCATGTTGTATACAATATTATGAAACTTGTTTTTCATGCAACATTATCTGTTTAAGATTTAACCATGCTATTACCCATGCATCTCTGGTCTACTCATTTTTGCCACCATATAAAATTTCACTTTGTGAATAAATCCAATTTTATATTTCTATTCTTCTTAAGTTGGTTAGATTTGGTTGATTTCTGGAGTGGGTAGCCCAGGGTCCTCCTAAAATTTCTGTCTACCCAGAACCTCAGACCACCTTTGTGGAAGTAGGTTCTCTGTATGCAAAATTAGTTAAGGATCTGAGGTGAAATCATCCTGTATTTAGGGTGGATCCCAAGTCTAATCACTTTGTCTTATAGGAAAAGGATGGGACACTGAGACAGGAAGAAGGTCCTGTTTGAGCACTGTCTTAGTTTCCTAGGCTGTTTAAGCAAATACCACACAAAGGGCTGGCTGAAACAATGGGACTATAACAGCCCATGTTTTTAGGCCAGGAAAAAGTCACCAAGGCACTGCTTTCTTCCCAGAGACTGTGGCACTCAACGGCTGGCTGTCAGCAATCCTTGGTCCTTTGCTTCTCTGTCACATGACAATGCACATGGCAGCCTTTCCTGGCCTCTCTATTCTCTTCTAGGTTCTATTGAATTTCAGCTTATTGTTTCCCATTGAGTTTCAACTTATCTGTCTGAGTTTCATTTTGCTTTTAAAGAACTTCAGTAATAGGATGAAGGTTCATCCTTGGCCACACCTTAATTTATGTTACCACATCAAATGTCCTACTTATAATGGGTTCAAACTCACAGGAATGGATGAAGTTTTAGAGCATGTTTTTCTAGGATGCATACAGCTCCAAACTACCTGAGCATGAATCAATAGTTCATTCTTTTATATTACTGAGTATTATTCTATTCAGTAAATATAATAGAATTAATTTACCTGTTGAAGGATAATTTCGTTGCTTTCATTTTTTGTCCATGAATAATTAAAAATCATTTCATTTTTAATATTGTTTTTGTTGCATTCTCTTTTTACCTTAATGTGTCCTGAGATTTTTCTTTTATTAGCCATTTCAAACAACCAATATTTTTACATGATATTCTTATAATGAAGTTTTTAATCTATTTTTTTCTACAAACTTCAGGTTAATAATCTTGTCCTATATACCTTAAAAAGGAATTGGTTATTTTCAGCCTTACTTCTTTTCTGACATGAGAAATCAGGTTCTACATTTCCCTCAAAATATTATTTTTATTTTATTCCACGTATTTTGTGATGCATTTTAACTAATTTCCAGTTCCTATTTTTAAAATGCTATTATGAGTAATGAAGTATCTGGAAATGTGTTTTAAAATTACTTCAATATATTGTACTTTGCAAATTTTTTTGAATCTAATTAAATTGTCTTTGCATCTTGGAACATATTTGTCTTATATTATTTCTTTGAAGTATGATGAGGCTTGCTTTATGATCTAATCCTAGTTTAGTACTTTCATATGTTTCAATTGTGCTTGGAAGGAAAGTCTCAGATTTGAGGGTAATGTATTCAATTATGTACATTAAATTAAGTATTTTAATTGTTTCTAAAATTTAATTTAATAAGAGGTTTTCTTTTCATTGTTCAATAATTGTTTGAGGCATGCTATTGGAGTATAATGTGTTTCCTAAAATTCTACCAATAATTATTTTCTGTAATTTAAGGTTCTTTTAATAATCAATACACATTTTAAGTTTTGTGTCTTCCTGCATGCAACTTTTGATCTTAATGCAATGGCCTTCATTTCTAGAAATTTTTGCTTTTCAGTTTTATGAGATAAGTATTCAATTATTCTGTCCTTATATTTTAAATATGTTTATTTCAACAAGCAAATATATTCATTTTTCAAATCAAAACTGAAATTTTTGTCTTTTAAATGGCAAGTTCACATAATATGTGCTAACAAACACATAGAGATTGGTCTCTATTTTTTTTACATTCGCTCACCATCTCTACAATTCTATTGTTAACTTTTCTTCAGGTCATTTTCTATACAGTTTTTCATATTCTCTCTATTGCTTTAAGTCTTTAATACATGGTCATTTTATATTCTGCATTAATCATATATGGCCATTTTATAATCTGTACCTAATAATTAATCACTTGAACTCCCTGGGGATCTATGCCTGTTTCTTGTTTTTCCTAGCTTTATATTCTTATCTTGTTTTCTTATAGATTTTGTATGCCAGAGCACAATGCTGGCTTTCTGATTTTGTGTAAAGACCATACATAAATTAAAAATTCAACTTATTATCTCATCAATGCATGCACTTATTACTGGAGATTCTTGTCACACTCTTAGAGGATAGTTATAATTTTAATTATTTATTTAATTAATTAATTATTGTCATAAGGAAACTTTCTAACTATGGGAGATATATATGGTCTTAAAATTTATAATTTACAAGTGTAAATTTGATTTAGCCCGGTAGTTAACTTCTCCAGACTCAGTAAACTCTGACTTAAGAATACACTGACTTGTGGTGGTGACATCAACAGCATGTCAATGTAAGATATTCCCTGAAAACACCCCACCATTGATTCAGTGAAAAAAAGGACAAATTCCAAGTGTTTAGAACTCTAGAGGATGGTAGAGACTAGAGAAGGACTCCACAAATACTGAATCATAGAAAAAGACAAATATTGGTAAGAAAACTTCTGATCTAGACTGGCTGGTCCTCTCCCCTCCCTCTCAACTGGATCTGCACAGCTTGAAATTCTCCAGAGGCAGCCTGGTTTCCTCCCACCATTGGCACAGATTGTAGAGGAACTCACAGCAATAAGTTATAACCCCACGCATAACTGAGCACAGGGACCTAAGTCCACAGAGATGCCAGCAGAACATTAACCACTGAAGAGTGATGCATAAAAAAGGGTCATGGGGGTGGGGGTGGGGTGGGGTGGGGAGAGAGAAACCTAGGCAGAATGGCAGCCAAGGTCTGCACTCACTTAAGCCAGTTACTTTGGGCTGGACACCCTAAATGAAAAATGGGCTTTTCTGTAGTGATCTACTTATCTGGATTGACACCATCTGTCTCTCAGGGGTAGGATACTATAATGGGGAAGAAAAACCTCACAGAAAAAAATAATTAAATATAGAAGGCAGTTAAACTGAACTGCTGTAAGTTTGGAGGGTCCCAGAACTGTAATGTGTAAGGAAAATCTGATACTGGGGAGGGAAATATTTTTTTAAAAATCATAGTAGCTGGGAAGTAGCACAAAAATAAATAGAGTGGATAAAGAATCCTGGAGAAGGAACTGAGGAACAGAAATTTTCTCCTGGATGTGAAATGATTACACAAAAATGCAATCTTAAAAATTGTACCACATATCCAGGACAAGAATCAGGTGAAGAAGAGATGAGAAAATCTGATCAGTTAAACTTGGGCTATTCTAAAGGCCCAGGTTAAGTTGGACCAAGCATCAAAGAAGAATCTTAACACAAAGCCAATCAACAATAAAATCCTAGACATGAGGAAGAAACTGACCTTCAGAGTTAACTCATCAAGATAATCAGATGCTCATGATAGCTGGAAAATGTGCTTATTGAAATTTCTTCACGTAGACAACTTTGCAAATTCTAAAATTAATTGAGTGGGTTTTCTATTAATCTAATTTTAGAAATTTATACTTTGCACTTAGTTCCCTGAAGGATATTAAACAGACCTTCTCAGTTTTGCTTACAGGAATAAGATAACATCTCAAAGCAAAACCAGATGGAATGGTGTAAATCTGTACCTTTTCCCAGAGACAAAAAGTTTGATATCCTTGAACAGATGTCTGAGAAAGGAGCCATGAAAGCCTTGTACCTCCTTAACTATATATAAACTGTGATTTGTTAGCTGCTGATATCAAGGACAAGTAGGATGTGCTTGAGACAGCACAGAATTGAGAAACTGCATGCAACCTCCTCACAAGACCTCTGGCATCATTTATTTTGTTTTGTTTTTTACTTGTTTTCTTCTCAACTACCCCTTTTCTTTTTTTCCTATAAAAGTTCTAGCTTCGCAGTTCACTTTGAACTGGTTTTTGGAAGATTCCCCCAGTTCCTTGCCTGTGAACTTGCAATAAATCACCTTCTCACTAAAAGACATGTTTGTCCCTTGTAGCCCAGGGTTGAGGTTTCTGTCTTCTCCTCCAGAATCTACCATTAGCCAGAGCTCAGCTGTGGGCAACCAGGTATAGGGCTGTATCTTTCCAAGCCTCCACTCTCAGTCTTGGTTGCTCTTGTTTCTTCCTGAGTTCAACTGTGAGCTAACAGGTATATGGTTCATCTCTTCAGCTTTGAGCTACTCTATGGGTCCAGCTTCTTGGGGGGGTTGTGCTTAAGCTTTGGCTGCTAGCAATCCTTGAGTCCTCTTTCACATTTCAGGGTCAAAAATGGCAGCATCCTTTGTCTGTGTCTCCATTCATATAAAGCTCTAGTAAGATTGTAGAGACTCAACTTAAGTCACTCATCACTGACGATTCAAAAGAGCCCCACATGAGAGAGCCTGTAGCTCAGTGGTTGAGAACCTGCTTCACATGTATGAAGTCCCAGATTCATTCCCTGGTGCTCCTAAATAAAAGAACATAAGATGTTTTGTTTGGGATTCATAAAATAACTTCAACTTTCACAGGGGCAGAAAGAATATCTGAGGAAATAATGGCTCAAAATTTACCAACTCTTATGAAAGACATAAACATACATATCCAAGAATCACAATGTATTCCAAACAGAATAAATCCTAGTAGACCTACTCCAAGACACATACTAATCAGAATGTTAAATGCCAAAGAAAAAGAGAAATCTGAAAGCAAGTGAAAAGTGATTTGTCACATATAAGTTATCTTCAATAAGACTGTGTGCCGATTTTTCATCAGAAACCATGCGGCCAGGAAGGTATGATATATTTAAGGTGCAGAAAGAGAAAAACTGCCAGCAAAAATTCTTTACTAGCAAAACTGTCCTTGAAAAATGAGGTAGAATTTAAAATATTCACAGATAAACAGAAACCAAGCATCTGTCACGAAAGCCTGCTTAACAGGAATTACTAAAGGGAATTCTTCCAGTTGAAAGGAAAAGAAAGGAAAGAATGATTTGGCGTAGTGGGAAAAAATGAAAATTCAGAGAATAGATATACTATAGAAGTTGTTGGTATTTTTTCAAATTAGTAGATTATAATTTTTGGTTTCCAAATATAAATCCCAGGGTTACCAAAAAGAAAGTATTTAAAAATATACAGACACAAAAATGAGAAAAGTAATAGTAATAACAATCAGAAAAGATAAACTACAAAGAAAAAGAGGTGGCAATAAAGAGAAAGAGAGACAGAAAAGATATGATATGTGTATTAGTCAGAGTTCTCTAGAGAAACAGAATCAACAGGAGATATCTCTCAATAGCATGAGATTTTATGAGTCTCTCATTGGCCGTGGTGGTGCACAAATCTAGGTTCCACAGGCAGGCTGCAAACCGGAGGTTCCAATGAAGTTCTTGATGAATTTCCAGGAGATGTTGGCTGTCCAAGGACGAGCGGGAAATCTCTATGAATGCTGAAAGCACTTCTCCTGTTAAGGCATTCAACTGAATGGATAAAGCTTCACTCATTGCTGACGGCAATCTCCCTGGTTGATGCAGATGAAATCAGCCATCTATGCAGTAAACTAATTGGTGACTAAAGCCCATAAATGTTCTTGTATTACAATTAGCCCAGTGCTTGCTTGACCAAACAAGTGGGCACAACAACCTGGACGAGTTTACACATTGACCCAACCATCACAGTCCACCCCTTGTCAACTCGGCAACCATACACATTACCTTAAACCATACTTAGATTCTAAGTAAAAACAATAACAGGCATGCATATATATATGTATATATATATACATATATGTATATATATATACATATATATATATATATTTCTCCACTTAACAATGCTCAATTCTCCTGCATACGACCAGAAATGCATTAATTCCCTACAGAATAGGGTACAAGTCCTTGGGTAATATTCACCTGTGAACCTGACATCCTTAAATACTATGACATGAAATTAATACAACTTGTCATATGATAAAGGAAAAGGTTGGGGAAGAAAACAAAGAAATTCATTTTGTGTACATATACAATCATACTCATAAAGAAACAAGGAAGAAAGATTAATGACTTTTACAGTCTTCGTTTCTGTAACTGGTCATGTGGATGAAGTTCATATTTATCACTACTTTCTTCCACTACCCATTTCATGTTCCTGTTACAGTCAGCAAGCACTTCAGGTGGCCATAAATCTTTGACTGTTAGGGTGACCCAAACTTTCAATTCTGATGATTCTGGGCCATTGTTAGTCCTGCTTGGATTGGGTTGTTGCAATTTTACATTGACTTTAATCACAGGGCATGGCAGTATTATTAGATGCCCTAGAGGATTTCCTATATTCCAGGTAAACTCTTCTTTACCCTCATTATGTAGATGCAGTCCTATTTCCCCTTGATAGTCAGCACCAATCATCCCAGCCAGTACAGTAATTCCCTTCTGTGCCTGTTGATTCAGAGGTAAGAGGAGCCCAACGTGGACAGGTGGCAGTCTTAACTTCCAGTTCAATGGAATCATTGTTGTGTTCCCTGGTGACAGCCTCCTTTCAGGACTAAGACCTGTAGACAAGCAGAGCTTAGGGTTCAGGGACAGGATAAAAAAAATTTCTACCCCTTGATTCCTGGACCCCATGCATCCTGGTTATGGAAGAAGCAACACTATAGAGTGGAAGCATAGATTTAGATTTAGAGCATACACAGCCTCCTGGAGAACATTGCACCAGCCCTGCAAGGTATTGTCACATAGTTCATGCAGTAATTGAGTCTTCAAAAGGCCATTCCACCATTCTATCAATCCAGCTGTTTCATGGTGATGGGGAACATGGTAAGACCAGTGAATTCCATGGGCATATGTCCATTCCTGCACATCATTTTCTGTGAAATGGATTCCTTGATTAGAAGCAATGCTCTGTGGAATGCCATGGTTGTAGATAAGACATTCGGTAAGTCCATGGATGGTAGTTTTGGAAGAAGCAAAGCGTGCAGGGAATACAAACCTTTATCCAAGTATGTGTCTATTCCAGTTAAAACAAATCACTGCCCCTTCCATGGTGGAAGTGGTCCAATGAAGACAACCTGCCACCAGGTAGCAGACTGATCACCTCAGGGAATGGCGCCATATTGGGGGCTGAGTGTGGTCGATAGTTACATTGCCCCCTTATGTTTGCTCATTCTTCGGGCTTGAGGATTTTGGGATGGTGATGCTCACTTTGCTTCTGATTGAGAGGGGGCTTAGATCCCATGGGACAGATGGATGGAACTGCTTTGTTTGCAGGTGCAGATACTCTCTGCTTCCTGGGGTGGGTGTTGTCCATCACCATCCTTTTGTTAGTGGTCCTGGGTGAGTCTGATGAACAGGAGAGTAGCCGTTGCAACTCTGCTGAGATTCAGGGCTCAACAGGCATATGAATAAACTGAATATTTAAGTCTCTGGGATATATATTTAACAGGTATTATGCTAATTATAGGTTCAAATAAAAGGGGCAGAAGAGCCATATGTAAGGAAATTATAAATGAGTTTAACTCTGATACATCGGGGAGCATGTATTACAAAGTAAGTCCAATTGACAGTGTGCCAAATTCCTGAGATTGTCTCCCCTGCCTAGAGTGTCTAGATGTCTCTGGAGCCCTTAGGACTCCACTGTTTGAGGCATTGTTTACTGTGGCAATCAATGTGAACCTACTGAGACATGCGTAAGTGTAAATTCTGAAATAACCTCCCAAATCGCTTTGAAATCTCTTAGCCATAAAAACTCATTTGTATTTAATATTTCCCCCTTTTGGTCAAGGTCTTTTTCCAAATTCATTGCTAGTTGGTGCTTGCTGATAATCCCTCAGTGCCAGGGAGTTTAACCCCTGGGAGTTGTGTCCCACACCAAGAGGGAAGGTAGTGAGTTTCTATGCTGACTTTGGCTTAGACAACAGCCACATTGGAGCAAGAAGGAGGCTTTCAGGAGGTGACTCTTAGGCAATATATAATACTAGGTTAGTTTCAATTTCACAAGGAAAGGTTCATAAGTACAACCATTAATATCAAGGGCCTGGTGTAATGGTCTGTCCATACACATGTGAAATGTACCATACACATGTAAAATGTTATTAAGAGAGAAGAGTGGGAGAGTAGGAGGAGTTTGGGTATATGGGAATCCCCTATACTTTCTATGTGACTTTTCTGTAGCCTAAATCATTTTAAAGATAAAATGAAAAAAATAAGATATGGGGAGAACTTATGGAAGAATGTCACTGTACATAAGAGATAACAGACTGTACAGTGAAGAAAGACATAATGAAAATTTTTTTATTATTATTTTGTATTTTTATATAACTTTTTATTTTTGTACTTGTACCAGTTTTGAAATCCCTTGATATTGTCACTGTAAAATAACTGTCTCTTCCTTTCCTATGCCTTTGTTGAGGAAAAGTGACATGAATTTCCCAGTCTCTGAGCTGCAACTCAGAATTAATTTTTCAATAGAAGTAACTTTCTGAATGATTTTCAGCTCTGTGGCAGTTTGATATTATTTATGAATTCCAAAAAGAGATATTGATTATGTTTATACACTGGTCTCTTTATCTGTGTGTGATACTCTTTGATTGTGTTAAATTCAAAAGATTTGCATTTACTTGTTTAAATCAAGATTAGGGCTTTGATTTGACCATGTCATTAGGGCGTGCAGGGCTTATTTACATACATTTGTAATTTTTCATATTATAGAGTATCTTTTCATATATCTTATCAAATATCAAACAATGATTCTATGTGGTAGGAATTATTTCCATGAAGCAAAAACCAAAAATCTAAGTTCAGCATGCTGAAAAGTCATGTGTCAAGTACTCTCAACTGCTAAGTGGAAGATCTAGGCACTGAACCCATGGTCTCTGACTCTATACACATCCACCTACTGTCACATGCTAACTAGAAATGTTTGTAATTTTATTAACAATAAGTTGTATATAACATTATTATTAGAAATGAACTATCATGGTAATTAAAATAATATTGTAAACAAGACTAAAATTTTGGTAACTTCTAGTGATTTTCCCTTTTTACTATGATAAAATTAACCTCTTAAATAAAGAAGTAAATAATATCTTCAATCTTTTACTTATCCTGGTGATAATATCACTAGGGATTCTATTTCATATGGATCAACTAACAGTTTGTATCAATTCTTCACTACTGTGGTGAAAAATGAATTAATTTTTTTCTTTGTGATTCTTCTGCTAGTATTTAAAGATCTTTTTAAGTATCTTTCCACATGGAAAATAAAAAACAATGTATCTTACCTTTTAAAAATTTCATCTTTTTGTTTTGTTGTGAAAAAAAATAGATGGTACTGGTGATGGGTTTAAAGAAACAGTTTCTGTTTCCAATATAAGCAATCTAACTTAATAGCAGCCCAACAGGATGTCATTGTAATAATGTAATAGGTTCAATCTGAAGTACAAAAAGGAAATAATATAATAGGTTCAATCTGAAGTACAAAAATAAAAGCCAAATTATGATATTTTAGGATTGGTTTTAAAATATTTAAATTTTAAAATTTAGGCAGATAATTTCTATTTGGATTCGGCAGTAATATTTCTCAGTTTGAGAAAGACATTTTCTAATGAACATTCAATTTGAAGGAAAAATTCTACTTGTTCTTCTCAATAATTTCATGATCTAAACAACAGAATATGAAATAAGCATATAATAATTATCTAATGAAATACTCTGGAAGAGAACTTACACTGTTTCCAAAGATCTTGTGGTCTTCTCTTATTATTATGCATATGTTCATTCATTTCTTAATCTATACTATCTGTCTCTCTAAATAAATATTCTGTTTTCCTCCTACATTTTAACTGAAGAATCACAGAAATAGTAAATGAATGGATCTGAGCTTTAATCTCATTCATTCTGATTACAAAGTCTGAAATCTTAGCTAGTATGCTATAAATGCTTCACAGTACAGAATGCAGAAGAGTGAGTGAATGTAAGAATCTACAGGGAGCTCAGGAATAATTCAGTAGACTTGTTACTTATCAAGACATTTTTGCAAAAGAAGGCTTTAAATTTTAAAAAGGACAAAAGCAGATAGAAAAATCAAACAGATGTAAACAGTGGGGAATTAACTAAGACTGTAGAATTGAAACTACAGTAGGTATCCCAAAAATTTGAAAATTTTCCAAGTGTAATGATGATAAAAACTAAGATAAAATTTGTAACACTTTACCTTTAATAAATCTGTGTATGTGTGCTTGGGTGTGTGTATGTGTGTATGTGATCAAGATGTTTAATTAATTTTGCACATTACCTTTCATTTGTAGAATGACTGAGGTATTTTCAAGAAAACCACTTAATGTCAAATACACTAGTCAGGGATAATTAACAATGAATTGGTTAAAATGAAGTGCATTAGTTTGGATGGAGAACATCAATTATATGTCCACTTAACTGCTCATTAGGCTTTTTGTTATATATGGGAGGGACATGTGCCGCCACTACCTATTTGGATTGAGTAGGAGTGGGGAGGAATAAATGGTTAATGTCTTTTAGGGTATCACTAGCTTAATCCAACCTTATAATTCCAAAATCTAAATGATTGTTTTGTGAACCCTTTTGGGTGTTTATTAAGTCATATCAAGGGAAATATTGATAAAATGAAAAAGTGCTTTGATCCTAAAGCCTAAGATAGACAAGGAAACTCTCCTTGTACATCACACCATGGTTAGAATTCCCTTCAACCTAAGACATGAAAGTAAATGTTCTATACATTTATGAAACAAGGAGTCAAGCTTCTCATTGAAAGGGCATTGACTCACAAGGAAAGGACGTTTTTGTTGTTATTTTTACTCTAAAGGCCAGTACTTCACTGAGACAGCTAAATAATATTTAGTGGTCATATCCAGTCCAAAGTCACGAGACCATTCCACCTATAAATTGTTGTGCTCTGCTCTGTAAGAGATGTAAAGTAGCTTAACACAAAGTAGTTTAACACCTGCTTTCTTGCCTTAATGAGAATTAGGGAAATCTAGTAAGTGTGATAATGCTGAACCAGAGATAATATAGTGGAATCTACAACTCAATTTATGAATTTCCTCTTCAGAATTAAAAAAAAATATCCCTAAGCCCTGGGTGATGGATTACAACTTTGTGATAAACCATACAGCCAATTCCATATTTTGAATACTTCTGATTGGCAGAGAGTTCTGACTTGAATGAAATTCTACCTATTAGAAATTAACAATTCTTCAATTCCTTCCTGAAATCTAGATATCAACCACACATTCATCTACACTTTAAGTTTTTTCTCTTTTTGCTAGTTCTTTATTTTCTACATGTTAGACATGCCCTAAACTTTGATTAAAACACATTCCTTCAAGCCTATATTCTCCTTCAGGTATTTCTCTGTCTCTTTCCTCCTGTCAATACAAAAGTAGTTTAAATTGCCCTATATTTCTTTTGCAACATGAGTGTGTTTTTATGGACACAGAAGAGACTTTGCTTACCCCTGTAGACATACAAAAGAATAACAAAGAACTTGGGGAAATGAGGCAGGTATAAATGAATTGATAAGTAGTAATGAAAGGTAGGAAGATAAGAGTCCAATGATTTATAGAAATGAATGTTATGTATATATTCAGAGAAATATTCAGAGAAAATGATAGAACCTTGGATTTTGGAATTATGGAGGGATTTATATAAGAGATGCAGCTTAAGAAAGTGAACATTAAAGGCAGAGAAGAAATTTGATCAAGAAAGAAAGTAGTGTTAAACTGTATGCATGTGAAAACTGTGTGTGTGTGTGTGTGTGTATGTGTGTAAGAGAAAAAGAAAGAGATAATTTGGTGGAGGGAAGGAAGGAAAAGGTACTAAAATAGACATGAGAGTGTCCTTTTTCCTGTCAAAATATGAATGTTATCCCCTTAAAGTTTATTTAATTTAATAGACTAACACTTATGAGTGCTGCTGTTAATGGTTTAATCCAGAACATGTGTGCATTTGTGTGTGTGTGTGTATGTATACTGGAATATTTCAAGCTTAAAATTTAAGAATGGTGAAATAAAAGAAATATTATTTGGGGAATATACGTTTTTCTTCAAATCACAAAGACACTATTTGTATGACTCATAAAAGTTTTGGTCAACTCTAAATTGGCTCATCACCATATCCTAAACCCAAAAGCTTAGTTTGTAAATGGTTGGGTCAGTTCTCATGCCATTTTCATCCCATTTCATTTTTCCCTCTTTACTGCCACTTACAGAAAGAAACACGTGATATTTCTTTCTTCTTTGCATACATGAGTGTAGAAATAGTTGGAATCAGCTCAGATAGATACTTCATACAATGTATTTTTGTTTTTGGTAATCAGATTTGACCCTTTCATAATATTGAAGAATATATTGAATAAGTATGTCAAACACCCTAAAGATTCAGCTATATAATTTGACTTCTAAAAATTTCCTTTTTATATTTCTGAATTTATATCAATATGCAATGCAATTAAAATGCAGACTTCATTTTAATATCTTGTGAAGTATTTATGCAACATTATCATGAGTGCCTATAACTAATTTAAAGCTAATTATTACAATTATTATTCATTAATATATTATTTATTACTATACTCAATAATATTAAAATGGCAGAATATTTTGAATGAAAAAAATATGTTGTGAGAATTGCCAAAATTTATTTAGACATGAGTCTAGTAGCCTAAAATGAACAAAGATATTTTGACGGGAGAGGTGGGAATATTCAGTAAGATACAATTAGAATATTTAAGGGTTTATTAGGTTATAGAATATCTTTTACCATGTAGTGAGCCATAGGAAACTACAGAAATGGAAGCTTGTCTTTCCAAATACAGTTAATCAATTAAGATATCAGAGGCCTAGGTTACCCTTGGTTAAATTCCATACAATGTTTGATAGTACTTGATACTACTGATAGAATTTAAGGTTTTTAATATTAATAACTTGGAAATAAATGGGAAAAATGCTATTTAATGGAATTAGCAAATTGGGTCTGTTCCCTTTTCTTCTTATGCAAAACAAAATAAGATCTTTTTACTGTATATAAATTATATATACCTCAACCAGGAAAATGAGCATGTCATGTTTGCCATATCCCTTTGAGATCTTGTTTGATTTAGAAATAAATCTTTTTTACAATTTAATGTTTCTATTAAAAATAAAGGCATACATTGAAGATGTCTCAAGATGAGATAATATAGTTTTGATAGGATTTTATCACAGAGCACCAGTTTCCCCACACAGGAGATAATAATGCTGTCAGAACTCTTATCTCCTCCAAAATCATAAAGCTTGGAAGAAATTTCTGGTCAAATCTTGGGCTTACCATCCGTCTTCCCTCCAGCAGAGAAAGTCATGCTTTGGGCTTTGACAATAATAACTGATAATAATTATAAGGTACTTAGCTTGTGTCCAGTATTAAGCCTTGTGTAAATATTAGCTAATTTAGTCCTTCAAAAATCCTAGGTGTAAGTTATGATTATCGGAGTTGTCAAGTGCCTGCTTCAAGGGATGCAGTAAGTGGTATATCCAGGCATCCAACCCAGGCTGAATGGCTCCACGCTCCACGCTCTTTGTCTCTCCAGTATGCGGCTTCCATTGTGTGGTAGGAGAAAAACAGTGCATGCAGTAAGTACATTTTATATGGTGTTAACTTGTCAAATAGATATAGAATGATTTTTTTTTTTTACTAAATTCTTCTCTTTGTGTTGTGTATATTTTATCTCATGACATTTTATATATAATCAGGTAAGCTTAATATATAAGTTATTACTTATTTAAAATTCTGAAACCTATTCCCTTCTATATAGCCCATTTTTTTCTCTTTTCACTAATCTGTGGACAATCCCATTTTTGGGGATCACTTTCTCTGGTTAAAGTTATCCATTCCTTCTATTTAGGATCCCTTGTGTTGAACATGGTTAAGAAACGGTGTGAATTTTCTAATAATAATGTTGATATTTATTTATGTTTTAAGTTCAGAGAACTATTTTCAGGAAACAGTTCATTAGTTTAAAAGCACTCGGAGGAAAAGTGCTATCATCTGGTATAGAAAATTTTCTCAAGCATCTAACATGCTGCCTAGTACATAATAGGCTATCAATAAATGACATAAAATGAATTAATAAATGAAATAAATATGTAATTAGTTAAATGGTTTGCTCATCTTAGATTCATTGTTTTAGTCACAGCAGTTACCTAATAACCAATTAGCTGATTGTTGGTCATCTTAAAAATCAGTGAAATATTTTCTTTAAAAATATTTGTCGTATCTGCTACTTTTATTTTAGCTATATGACATGACCAAAATTTCCAGAATTTATCCTCACTTACATGATAAGGTAACTATTAGGAAACATTTATGTTTGAAGATTTTTTTGTGCAATCATTTTTTATAACATCTTATTGAGCTATACTTAACTATAATAAACTATACTGCACACATTTAAAGTATACAATATGGTGAATTTTTAAATATGCATACCCCATGAAACTACCACTTCAATCAAATTGTACAGTCCTTTCTTTAGGCAACTTATAAAAATGTTAATAGATGACCATCTCAATTCTGCGTCCCTTTGGACAACAATGTTAATTATTCTATATTTGGACAATACACATTTATTCTTACTATTAATTATCTGCATCTAAGTCAATTCCTGTATGCAACAAATGTAGACAGTGTACATTGATTCCTACTATTAACTATCTGCAGTTGTCAGTTCCTATCTGTGCCACAATTTGCGTGTATTTATAAAACATGAAAAGGATAGTAAGGCTAAATATTACATGCCCGTGTATCATACATCAAAAGTTTAGTCAAGTCCAATTTCTTCCTAAGATATTAAAAAAAATTCACCTAATGATATCACATGAGTTTGTGATTTATAATCATTTATTTTATTTTACTTTTCTTCTGCTTGCCTAATATATATTGAAACCCCCATGTTGGTAATTTTTTACATCCATTTTTGATTACTTTCATATGTGGGTTTCGGAAAGAATTTGCCTATCCCCACTGAGGGCCAATTAGGAAAAGATTTAGCACTTTGTTTTTAAATCTAAAAGTAAAACACCTAAAAACTTTTCCTTCCATAAATGGTAGCTATATGTCATCATAATCTAGTCAATTGGTCATGTGAAATTATCAATTAGATGCAGAAAATCCTCCACCTGATCATAAAAATAGAAGAAAATCACCAAAGAACTGGACTAATTTCAATGTAACTGAATGTAACTGACAGCTTTACTAGAGTAAGTTTTCTACATTAAATAAATAAAAGAACTAATGAATATATTTTAAAAGTTATACCAGTGATTCTAACATATGTCTTTTATCTTTTACTTCAATAGCAAACTCTAATATATATTTTAAGCAGAAGCTGATGCCCCATAGAAAATTTCCGAATGTATTCAATGTAGATATAACATGAAAAGCATTCTATTTATGTATCTGTGTACTGACAAACTTTTTTTTCCACCTATCTTCTTTGTTGGTTTCCAGATTGTTATTGCCAACACATAAAAATAAAAAGGAGTTTTAGTCCTTGATTGTTCTTCTAATTCTTATTCTCACAATATTATCCTAATCCTTTCTTTGAAACTTTATCACCATTTTCAGAAGGCAATTGAGATAGGATACATAGTATTTTGGACTCAGGTAGGGAAAAGATTAACTGGAATACAGAGAATGCTTTCATGTGGATAATCTGAGAGAGTGGGAGTATGGGTAAGGAAACAAAGATAGGACATCTAAATGTGATTGTGACAGTCAAGTTTAAAGCTATACTGATTACCACAGTGTTTTTCAGCCAGAACAATGATTTTTATTTGCTTCATATATTTGTCAGCAATAGCAAGAAAATTTGTTTATCCAAGTCAGTACTTAAAAATTTTGTTTCACTTAAATATATTAGAGAAATGAAGAATAATTAAAATGGAGAGAAATTACATAGGTCTATTAGGCATATATGAACATAAACTGAGCGTAAGTTAAATAAATAAGGGCTTCATTGAAAGTGCTTTATGGAAAGAGACTTCAGAGTGTTTCTCTAGGTTTTTAAGTAATAGTGAATTTTAAACAAATCAACTAAATGAAAATATGCAAAATTACTATTTACACAAGGCTTAATACTGGACACAAGCTAAGTACCTTATAATTATTATCAGTTATTATTGTCAAAGCCCAAAGCATGACTTTCTCTGCTGGAGGGAAGACGGATGGTAAGCCCAAGATTTGACCAGAAATTTCTTCCAAGCTTTATGATTTTGGAGGAGATAAGAGTTCTGACAGCATTACTATCTCCTGTGTGGGGAAACTGGTGCTCTGTGATAAAATCCTATCAAAACTATATTATCTCATCTTGAGACATCTTCAATGTATGCCTTTATTTTTAATAAAAACATTAAATTGTAAAAAAGATTTATTTCTAAATCAAACAAGATCTCAAAGGGATATGGCAAACATGACATGCTCATTTTCCTGGTTGAAGTATATATAATTTATATACAGTAAAAAGATCTTATTTTGTTTTGCATAAGAAGAAAAGGGAACAGACCCAATTTGCTAATTCCATTAAATAGCATTTTTCCCATTTATTTCCAAGTTATTAATATTAAAAACCTTAAATTCTATCAGTAGTATCAAGTACTATCAAACATTGTATGGAATTTAACCAAGGGTAACCTAGGCCTCTGATATCTTAATTGATTAACTGTATTTGGAAAGACAAGCTTCCATTTCTGTAGTTTCCTATGGCTCACTACATGGTAAAAGATATTCTATAACCTAATAAACCCTTAAATATTCTAATTGTATCTTACTGAATATTCCCACCTCTCCCGTCAAAATATCTTTGTTCATTTTAGGCTACTAGACTCATGTCTAAATAAATTTTGGCAATTCTCACAACATATTTTTTTCATTCAAAATATTCTGCCATTTTAATATTATTGAGTATAGTAATAAATAATATATTAATGAATAATAATTGTAATAATTAGCTTTAAATTAGTTATAGGCACTCATGATAATGTTGCATAAATACTTCACAAGATATTAAAATGAAGTCTGCATTTTAATTGCATTGCATATTGATATAAATTCAGAAATATAAAAAGGAAATTTTTAGAAGTCAAATTATATAGCTGAATCTTTAGGGTGTTTGACATACTTATTCAATATATTCTTCAATATTATGAAAGGGTCAAATCTGATTACCAAAAACAAAAATACATTGTATGAAGTATCTATCTGAGCTGATTCCAACTATTTCTACACTCATGTATGCAAAGAAGAAAGAAATATCACGTGTTTCTTTCTGTAAGTGGCAGTAAAGAGGGAAAAATGAAATGGGATGAAAATGGCATGAGAACTGACCCAACCATTTACAAACTAAGCTTTTGGGTTTAGGATATGGTGATGAGCCAATTTAGAGTTGACCAAAACTTTTATGAGTCATACAAATAGTGTCTTTGTGATTTGAAGAAAAACATATATTCCCCAAATAATATTTCTTTTATTTCACCATTCTTAAATTTTAAGCTTGAAATATTCCAGTATACATACACACACACACACAAATGCACACATGTTCTGGATTAAACCATTAACAGCAGCACTCATAAGTGTTAGTCTATTAAATTAAATAAACTTTAAGGGGATAACATTCATATTTTGACAGGAAAAAGGACACTCTCATGTCTATTTTAGTACCTTTTCCTTCCTTCCCTCCACCAAATTATCTCTTTCTTTTTCTCTTACACACATACACACACACACACACACACAGTTTTCACATGCATACAGTTTAACACTACTTTCTTTCTTGATCAAATTTCTTCTCTGCCTTTAATGTTCACTTTCTTAAGCTGCATCTCTTATATAAATCCCTCCATAATTCCAAAATCCAAGGTTCTATCATTTTCTCTGAATATTTCTCTGAATATATACATAACATTCATTTCTATAAATCATTGGACTCTTATCTTCCTACCTTTCATTACTACTTATCAATTCATTTATACCTGCCTCATTTCCCCAAGTTCTTTGTTATTCTTTTGTATGTCTACAGGGGTAAGCAAAGTCTCTTCTGTGTCCATAAAAACACACTCATGTTGCAAAAGAAATATAGGGCAATTTAAACTACTTTTGTATTGACAGGAGGAAAGAGACAGAGAAATACCTGAAGGAGAATATAGGCTTGAAGGAATGTGTTTTAATCAAAGTTTAGGGCATGTCTAACATGTAGAAAATAAAGAACTAGCAAAAAGAGAAAAAACTTAAAGTGTAGATGAATGTGTGGTTGATATCTAGATTTCAGGAAGGAATTGAAGAATTGTTAATTTCTAATAGGTAGAATTTCATTCAAGTCAGAACTCTCTGCCAATCAGAAGTATTCAAAATATGGAATTGGCTGTATGGTTTATCACAAAGTTGTAATCCATCACCCAGGGCTTAGGGATATTTTTTTTTAATTCTGAAGAGGAAATTCATAAATTGAGTTGTAGATTCCACTATATTATCTCTGGTTCAGCATTATCACACTTACTAGATTTCCCTAATTCTCATTAAGGCAAGAAAGCAGGTGTTAAACTACTTTGTGTTAAGCTACTTTACATCTCTTACAGAGCAGAGCACAACAATTTATAGGTGGAATGGTCTCGTGACTTTGGACTGGATATGACCACTAAATATTATTTAGCTGTCTCAGTGAAGTACTGGCCTTTAGAGTAAAAATAACAACAAAAACGTCCTTTCCTTGTGAGTCAATGCCCTTTCAATGAGAAGCTTGACTCCTTGTTTCATAAATGTATAGAACATTTACTTTCATGTCTTAGGTTGAAGGGAATTCTAACCATGGTGTGATGTACAAGGAGAGTTTCCTTGTCTATCTTAGGCTTTAGGATCAAAGCACTTTTTCATTTTATCAATATTTCCCTTGATATGACTTAATAAACACCCAAAAGGGTTCACAAAACAATCATTTAGATTTTGGAATTATAAGGTTGGATTAAGCTAGTGATACCCTAAAAGACATTAACCATTTATTCCTCCCCACTCCTACTCAATCCAAATAGGTAGTGGCGGCACATGTCCCTCCCATATATAACAAAAAGCCTAATGAGCAGTTAAGTGGACATATAATTGATGTTCTCCATCCAAACTAATGCACTTCATTTTAACCAATTCATTGTTAATTATCCCTGACTAGTGTATTTGACATTAAGTGGTTTTCTTGAAAATACCTCAGTCATTCTACAAATGAAAGGTAATGTGCAAAATTAATTAAACATCTTGATCACATACACACATACACACACCCAAGCACACATACACAGATTTATTAAAGGTAAAGTGTTACAAATTTTATCTTAGTTTTTATCATCATTACACTTGGAAAATTTTCAAATTTTTGGGATACCTACTGTAGTTTCAATTCTACAGTCTTAGTTAATTCCCCACTGTTTACATCTGTTTGATTTTTCTATCTGCTTTTGTCCTTTTTAAAATTTAAAGCCTTCTTTTGCAAAAATGTCTTGATAAGTAACAAGTCTACTGAATTATTCCTGAGCTCCCTGTAGATTCTTACATTCACTCACTCTTCTGCATTCTGTACTGTGAAGCATTTATAGCATACTAGCTAAGATTTCAGACTTTGTAATCAGAATGAATGAGATTAAAGCTCAGATCCATTCATTTACTATTTCTGTGATTCTTCAGTTAAAATGTAGGAGGAAAACAGAATATTTATTTAGAGAGACAGATAGTATAGATTAAGAAATGAATGAACATATGCATAATAATAAGAGAAGACCACAAGATCTTTGGAAACAGTGTAAGTTCTCTTCCAGAGTATTTCATTAGATAATTATTATATGCTTATTTCATATTCTGTTGTTTAGATCATGAAATTATTGAGAAGAACAAGTAGAATTTTTCCTTCAAATTGAATGTTCATTAGAAAATGTCTTTCTCAAACTGAGAAATATTACTGCCGAATCCAAATAGAAATTATCTGCCTAAATTTTAAAATTTAAATATTTTAAAACCAATCCTAAAATATCATAATTTGGCTTTTATTTTTGTACTTCAGATTGAACCTATTATATTATTTCCTTTTTGTACTTCAGATTGAACCTATTACATTATTACAATGACATCCTGTTGGGCTGCTATTAAGTTAGATTGCTTATATTGGAAACAGAAACTGTTTCTTTAAACCCATCACCAGTACCATCTATTTTTTTTCACAACAAAACAAAAAGATGAAATTTTTAAAAGGTAAGATACATTGTTTTTTATTTTCCATGTGGAAAGATACTTAAAAAGATCTTTAAATACTAGCAGAAGAATCACAAAGAAAAAAATTAATTCATTTTTCACCACAGTAGTGAAGAATTGATACAAACTGTTAGTTGATCCATATGAAATAGAATCCCTAGTGATATTATCACCAGGATAAGTAAAAGATTGAAGATATTATTTACTTCTTTATTTAAGAGGTTAATTTTATCATAGTAAAAAGGGAAAATCACTAGAAGTTACCAAAATTTTAGTCTTGTTTACAATATTATTTTAATTACCATGATAGTTCATTTCTAATAATAATGTTATATACAACTTATTGTTAATAAAATTACAAACATTTCTAGTTAGCATGTGACAGTAGGTGGATGTGTATAGAGTCAGAGACCATGGGTTCAGTGCCTAGATCTTCCACTTAGCAGTTGAGAGTACTTGACACATGACTTTTCAGCATGCTGAACTTAGATTTTTGGTTTTTGCTTCATGGAAATAATTCCTACCACATAGAATCATTGTTTGATATTTGATAAGATATATGAAAAGATACTCTATAATATGAAAAATTACAAATGTATGTAAATAAGCCCTGCACGCCCTAATGACATGGTCAAATCAAAGCCCTAATCTTGATTTAAACAAGTAAATGCAAATCTTTTGAATTTAACACAATCAAAGAGTATCACACACAGATAAAGAGACCAGTGTATAAACATAATCAATATCTCTTTTTGGAATTCATAAATAATATCAAACTGCCACAGAGCTGAAAATCATTCAGAAAGTTACTTCTATTGAAAAATTAATTCTGAGTTGCAGCTCAGAGACTGGGAAATTCATGTCACTTTTCCTCAACAAAGGCATAGGAAAGGAAGAGACAGTTATTTTACAGTGACAATATCAAGGGATTTCAAAACTGGTACAAGTACAAAAATAAAAAGTTATATAAAAATACAAAATAATAATAAAAAAATTTTCATTATGTCTTTCTTCACTGTACAGTCTGTTATCTCTTATGTACAGTGACATTCTTCCATAAGTTCTCCCCATATCTTATTTTTTTCATTTTATCTTTAAAATGATTTAGGCTACAGAAAAGTCACATAGAAAGTATAGGGGATTCCCATATACCCAAACTCCTCCTACTCTCCCACTCTTCTCTCTTAATAACATTTTACATGTGTATGGTACATTTCACATGTGTATGGACAGACCATTACACCAGGCCCTTGATATTAATGGTTGTACTTATGAACCTTTCCTTGTGAAATTGAAACTAACCTAGTATTATATATTGCCTAAGAGTCACCTCCTGAAAGCCTCCTTCTTGCTCCAATGTGGCTGTTGTCTAAGCCAAAGTCAGCATAGAAACTCACTACCTTCCCTCTTGGTGTGGGACACAACTCCCAGGGGTTAAACTCCCTGGCACTGAGGGATTATCAGCAAGCACCAACTAGCAATGAATTTGGAAAAAGACCTTGACCAAAAGGGGGAAATATTAAATACAAATGAGTTTTTATGGCTAAGAGATTTCAAAGCGATTTGGGAGGTTATTTCAGAATTTACACTTACGCATGTCTCAGTAGGTTCACATTGATTGCCACAGTAAACAATGCCTCAAACAGTGGAGTCCTAAGGGCTCCAGAGACATCTAGACACTCTAGGCAGGGGAGACAATCTCAGGAATTTGGCACACTGTCAATTGGACTTACTTTGTAATACATGCTCCCCGATGTATCAGAGTTAAACTCATTTATAATTTCCTTACATATGGCTCTTCTGCCCCTTTTATTTGAACCTATAATTAGCATAATACCTGTTAAATATATATCCCAGAGACTTAAATCTTCAGTTTATTCATATGCCTGTTGAGCCCTGAATCTCAGCAGAGTTGCAACAGCTACTCTCCTGTTCATCAGACTCACCCAGGACCACTAACAAAAGGATGGTGATGGACAACACCCACCCCAGGAAGCAGAGAGTATCTGCACCTGCAAACAAAGCAGTTCCATCCATCTGTCCCATGGGATCTAAGCCCCCTCTCAATCAGAAGCAAAGTGAGCATCACCATCCCAAAATCCTCAAGCCTGAGGAATGAGCAAACATAAGGGGGCAATGTAACTATCGACCACACTCAGCCCCCAATATGGCACCATTCCCTGAGGTGATCAGTCTGCTACCTGGTGGCAGGTTGTCTTCATTGGACCACTTCCACCATGGAAGGGGCAGTGATTTGTTTTAACTGGAATAGACACATACTTGGATAAAGGTTTGTATTCCCTGCATGCTTTGCTTCTTCCAAAACTACCATCCATGGACTTACCGAATGTCTTATCTACAACCATGGCATTCCACAGAGCATTGCTTCTAATCAAGGAATCCATTTCACAGAAAATGATGTGCAGGAATGGACATATGCCCATGGAATTCACTGGTCTTACCATGTTCCCCATCACCATGAAACAGCTGGATTGATAGAATGCTGGAATGGCCTTTTGAAGACTCAATTACTGCATGAACTATGTGACAATACCTTGCAGGGCTGGTGCAATGTTCTCCAGGAGGCTGTGTATGCTCTAAATCAGCTTCCACTCTATAGTGTTGCTTCTCCCATAACCAGGATGCATGGGGTCCAGGAATCAAGGGGTAGAAATTTTTTTTATCCTGTCCCTGAACCCTAAGCTCTGCTTGTCTACAGGTCTTAGTCCTGAAAGGAGGCTGCCACCAGGGAACACAACAATGATTCCATTGAACTGGAAGTTAAGACTGCCACCTGTCCACGTTGGGGTCCTCTTACCTCTGAATCAACAGGCACAGAAGGGAATTACTGTACTGGCTGGGATGATTGGTGCTGACTATCAAGGGGAAATAGGACTGCATCTACATAATGAGGGTAAAGAAGAGTTTACCTGGAATATAGGAAATCCTCTAGGGCATCTAATAATACTGCCATGCCCTGTGATTAAAGTCAATGTAAAATTGCAACAACCCAATCCAAGCAGGACTAACAATGGCCCAGAATCATCAGAATTGAAAGTTTGGGTCACCCTAACAGTCAAAGATTTATGGCCACCTGAAGTGCTTGCTGACTGTAACAGGAACATGAAATGGGTAGTGGAAGAAAGTAGTGATAAATATGAACTTCATCCACATGACCAGTTACAGAAACGAAGACTGTAAAAGTCATTAATCTTTCTTCCTTGTTTCTTTATGAGTATGATTGTATATGTACACAAAATGAATTTCTTTGTTTTCTTCCCCAACCTTTTCCTTTATCATATGACAAGTTGTATTAATTTCATGTCATAGTATTTAAGGATGTCAGGTTCACAGGTGAATATTACCCAAGGACTTGTACCCTATTCTGTAGGGAATTAATGCATTTCTGGTCGTATGCAGGAGAATTGAGCATTGTTAAGTGGAGAAATATATATATATATATGTATATATATATACATATATGTATATATATATACATATATATATGCATGCCTGTTATTGTTTTTACTTAGAATCTAAGTATGGTTTAAGGTAATGTGTATGGTTGCCGAGTTGACAAGGGGTGGACTGTGATGGTTGGGTCAATGTGTAAACTCGTCCAGGTTGTTGTGCCCACTTGTTTGGTCAAGCAAGCACTGGGCTAATTGTAATACAAGAACATTTATGGGCTTTAGTCACCAATTAGTTTACTGCATAGATGGCTGATTTCATCTGCATCAACCAGGGAGATTGCCGTCAGCAATGAGTGAAGCTTTATCCATTCAGTTGAATGCCTTAACAGGAGAAGTGCTTTCAGCATTCATAGAGATTTCCCGCTCGTCCTTGGACAGCCAACATCTCCTGGAAATTCATCAAGAACTTCATTGGAACCTCCGGTTTGCAGCCTGCCTGTGGAACCTAGATTTGTGCACCACCACGGCCAATGAGAGACTCATAAAATCTCATGCTATTGAGAGATATCTCCTGTTGATTCTGTTTCTCTAGAGAACTCTGACTAATACACATATCATATCTTTTCTGTCTCTCTTTCTCTTTATTGCCACCTCTTTTTCTTTGTAGTTTATCTTTTCTGATTGTTATTACTATTACTTTTCTCATTTTTGTGTCTGTATATTTTTAAATACTTTCTTTTTGGTAACCCTGGGATTTATATTTGGAAACCAAAAATTATAATCTACTAATTTGAAAAAATACCAACAACTTCTATAGTATATCTATTCTCTGAATTTTCATTTTTTCCCACTACACCAAATCATTCTTTCCTTTCTTTTCCTTTCAACTGGAAGAATTCCCTTTAGTAATTCCTGTTAAGCAGGCTTTCGTGACAGATGCTTGGTTTCTGTTTATCTGTGAATATTTTAAATTCTACCTCATTTTTCAAGGACAGTTTTGCTAGTAAAGAATTTTTGCTGGCAGTTTTTCTCTTTCTGCACCTTAAATATATCATACCTTCCTGGCCGCATGGTTTCTGATGAAAAATCAGCACACAGTCTTATTGAAGATACCTTATTTGTAACAAATCACTTTTCACTTGCTTTCAGATTTCTCTTTTTCTTTGGCATTTAACATTCTGATTAATATGTGTCTTGGAGTAGGTCTACTAGGATTTATTCTGTTTGGAATACATTGTGATTCTTGGATATGTATGTTTATGTCTTTCATAAGAGTTGGTAAATTTTTAGCCATTATTTCCTTAGATATTCTTTCTGCCCCTGTGAAAGTTGAAGTTATTTTATGAATCCCAAACAAAACATCTTATGTTCTTTTATTTAGGAGCACCAGGGAATGAATCTGGGACTTCATACATGTGAAGCAGGTTCTCAACCACTGAGCTACAGGCTCTCTCATGTGGGGCTCTTTTGAATCGTCAGTGATGAGTGACTTAAGTTGAGTCTCTACAATCTTACTAGAGCTTTATATGAATGGAGACACAGACAAAGGATGCTGCCATTTTTGACCCTGAAATGTGAAAGAGGACTCAAGGATTGCTAGCACCCAAAGCTTAAGCACAACCCCCCCAAGAAGCTGGGCCCATAGAGTAGCTCAAAGCTGAAGAGATGAACCATATACCTGTTAGCTCACAGTTGAACTCAGGAAGAAAGAAGAGCAACCAAGACTGAGAGTGGAGGCTTGGAAAGATACAGCCCTATACCTGGTTGCCCACAGCTGAGCTCTGGCTAATGGTAGATTCTGGAGGAGAAGACAGAAACCTCACCCTGGGCTACAAGGGACAAACATGTCTTTTAGTGAGAAGGTGATTTATTGCAAGTTCACAGGCAAGGAACTGGGGGAATCTTCCAAAAACCAGTTCAAAGTGAACTGTGAAGCTAGAACTTTTATAGGAAAAAAAGAAAAGGGGTAGTTGAGAAGAAAACAAGTAAAAAACAAAACAAAATAAATGATGCTAGAGGTCTTGTGAGGAGGTTGCATGCAGTTTCTCAATTCTGTGCTGTCTCAAGCACATCCTACTTGTCCTTGATATCAGCAGCTAACAAATCACAGTTTATATATAGTTAAGGAGGTACAAGGCTTTCATGGCTCCTTTCTCAGACATCTGTTCAAGGATATCATACTTTTTGTCTCTGGGAAAAGGTACAGATTTACACCATTCCATCTGGTTTTGCTTTGAGATGTTATCTTATTCCTGTAAGCAAAACTGAGAAGGTCTGTTTAATATCCTTCAGGGAACTAAGTGCAAAGTATAAATTTCTAAAATTAGATTAATAGAAAACCCACTCAATTAATTTTAGAATTTGCAAAGTTGTCTACGTGAAGAAATTTCAATAAGCACATTTTCCAGCTATCATGAGCATCTGATTATCTTGATGAGTTAACTCTGAAGGTCAGTTTCTTCCTCATGTCTAGGATTTTATTGTTGATTGGCTTTGTGTTAAGATTCTTCTTTGATGCTTGGTCCAACTTAACCTGGGCCTTTAGAATAGCCCAAGTTTAACTGATCAGATTTTCTCATCTCTTCTTCACCTGATTCTTGTCCTGGATATGTGGTACAATTTTTAAGATTGCATTTTTGTGTAATCATTTCACATCCAGGAGAAAATTTCTGTTCCTCAGTTCCTTCTCCAGGATTCTTTATCCACTCTATTTATTTTTGTGCTACTTCCCAGCTACTATGATTTTTAAAAAAATATTTCCCTCCCCAGTATCAGATTTTCCTTACACATTACAGTTCTGGGACCCTCCAAACTTACAGCAGTTCAGTTTAACTGCCTTCTATATTTAATTATTTTTTTCTGTGAGGTTTTTCTTCCCCATTATAGTATCCTACCCCTGAGAGACAGATGGTGTCAATCCAGATAAGTAGATCACTACAGAAAAGCCCATTTTTCATTTAGGGTGTCCAGCCCAAAGTAACTGGCTTAAGTGAGTGCAGACCTTGGCTGCCATTCTGCCTAGGTTTCTCTCTCCCCACCCCACCCCACCCCCACCCCCATGACCCTTTTTTATGCATCACTCTTCAGTGGTTAATGTTCTGCTGGCATCTCTGTGGACTTAGGTCCCTGTGCTCAGTTATGCGTGGGGTTATAACTTATTGCTGTGAGTTCCTCTACAATCTGTGCCAATGGTGGGAGGAAACCAGGCTGCCTCTGGAGAATTTCAAGCTGTGCAGATCCAGTTGAGAGGGAGGGGAGAGGACCAGCCAGTCTAGATCAGAAGTTTTCTTACCAATATTTGTCTTTTTCTATGATTCAGTATTTGTGGAGTCCTTCTCTAGTCTCTACCATCCTCTAGAGTTCTAAACACTTGGAATTTGTCCTTTTTTTCACTGAATCAATGGTGGGGTGTTTTCAGGGAATATCTTACATTGACATGCTGTTGATGTCACCACCACAAGTCAGTGTATTCTTAAGTCAGAGTTTACTGAGTCTGGAGAAGTTAACTACCGGGCTAAATCAAATTTACACTTGTAAATTATAAATTTTAAGACCATATATATCTCCCATAGTTAGAAAGTTTCCTTATGACAATAATTAATTAATTAAATAAATAATTAAAATTATAACTATCCTCTAAGAGTGTGACAAGAATCTCCAGTAATAAGTGCATGCATTGATGAGATAATAAGTTGAATTTTTAATTTATGTATGGTCTTTACACAAAATCAGAAAGCCAGCATTGTGCTCTGGCATACAAAATCTATAAGAAAACAAGATAAGAATATAAAGCTAGGAAAAACAAGAAACAGGCATAGATCCCCAGGGAGTTCAAGTGATTAATTATTAGGTACAGATTATAAAATGGCCATATATGATTAATGCAGAATATAAAATGACCATGTATTAAAGACTTAAAGCAATAGAGAGAATATGAAAAACTGTATAGAAAATGACCTGAAGAAAAGTTAACAATAGAATTGTAGAGATGGTGAGCGAATGTAAAAAAAATAGAGACCAATCTCTATGTGTTTGTTAGCACATATTATGTGAACTTGCCATTTAAAAGACAAAAATTTCAGTTTTGATTTGAAAAATGAATATATTTGCTTGTTGAAATAAACATATTTAAAATATAAGGACAGAATAATTGAATACTTATCTCATAAAACTGAAAAGCAAAAATTTCTAGAAATGAAGGCCATTGCATTAAGATCAAAAGTTGCATGCAGGAAGACACAAAACTTAAAATGTGTATTGATTATTAAAAGAACCTTAAATTACAGAAAATAATTATTGGTAGAATTTTAGGAAACACATTATACTCCAATAGCATGCCTCAAACAATTATTGAACAATGAAAAGAAAACCTCTTATTAAATTAAATTTTAGAAACAATTAAAATACTTAATTTAATGTACATAATTGAATACATTACCCTCAAATCTGAGACTTTCCTTCCAAGCACAATTGAAACATATGAAAGTACTAAACTAGGATTAGATCATAAAGCAAGCCTCATCATACTTCAAAGAAATAATATAAGACAAATATGTTCCAAGATGCAAAGACAATTTAATTAGATTCAAAAAAATTTGCAAAGTACAATATATTGAAGTAATTTTAAAACACATTTCCAGATACTTCATTACTCATAATAGCATTTTAAAAATAGGAACTGGAAATTAGTTAAAATGCATCACAAAATACGTGGAATAAAATAAAAATAATATTTTGAGGGAAATGTAGAACCTGATTTCTCATGTCAGAAAAGAAGTAAGGCTGAAAATAACCAATTCCTTTTTAAGGTATATAGGACAAGATTATTAACCTGAAGTTTGTAGAAAAAAATAGATTAAAAACTTCATTATAAGAATATCATGTAAAAATATTGGTTGTTTGAAATGGCTAATAAAAGAAAAATCTCAGGACACATTAAGGTAAAAAGAGAATGCAACAAAAACAATATTAAAAATGAAATGATTTTTAATTATTCATGGACAAAAAATGAAAGCAACGAAATTATCCTTCAACAGGTAAATTAATTCTATTATATTTACTGAATAGAATAATACTCAGTAATATAAAAGAATGAACTATTGATTCATGCTCAGGTAGTTTGGAGCTGTATGCATCCTAGAAAAACATGCTCTAAAACTTCATCCATTCCTGTGAGTTTGAACCCATTATAAGTAGGACATTTGATGTGGTAACATAAATTAAGGTGTGGCCAAGGATGAACCTTCATCCTATTACTGAAGTTCTTTAAAAGCAAAATGAAACTCAGACAGATAAGTTGAAACTCAATGGGAAACAATAAGCTGAAATTCAATAGAACCTAGAAGAGAATAGAGAGGCCAGGAAAGGCTGCCATGTGCATTGTCATGTGACAGAGAAGCAAAGGACCAAGGATTGCTGACAGCCAGCCGTTGAGTGCCACAGTCTCTGGGAAGAAAGCAGTGCCTTGGTGACTTTTTCCTGGCCTAAAAACATGGGCTGTTATAGTCCCATTGTTTCAGCCAGCCCTTTGTGTGGTATTTGCTTAAACAGCCTAGGAAACTAAGACAGTGCTCAAACAGGACCTTCTTCCTGTCTCAGTGTCCCATCCTTTTCCTATAAGACAAAGTGATTAGACTTGGGATCCACCCTAAATACAGGATGATTTCACCTCAGATCCTTAACTAATTTTGCATACAGAGAACCTACTTCCACAAAGGTGGTCTGAGGTTCTGGGTAGACAGAAATTTTAGGAGGACCCTGGGCTACCCACTCCAGAAATCAACCAAATCTAACCAACTTAAGAAGAATAGAAATATAAAATTGGATTTATTCACAAAGTGAAATTTTATATGGTGGCAAAAATGAGTAGACCAGAGATGCATGGGTAATAGCATGGTTAAATCTTAAACAGATAATGTTGCATGAAAAACAAGTTTCATAATATTGTATACAACATGGATTTCATTTTTATATATTCAAAAAGTCAAAGCTAAATCTATTGATTATGGCCATATGTAAATACATCGAATCATTTTTTACAAAATGAAAGCACATGATAATTTAAAAGCACAGGATAGTGTTTATATCTGGATATGGGAAGAATAAGGATGACAGAAGAAATTACAAAAGATGGCACAGGGAAATACAGTAGTATTGGTAATGTTCTAGGGCTTGAGTTGAAAGGTAGCCCAACAAGGATAAGCATGTGCATCGGCACACATCAGTGTAAAATATTGTGTAATATAATTGCTTTTTAAAAATGTAAGTCACAAGTATGAGGACAGTTACTCCAAATTTAAATATGAAATAAGACACTGAGTAAATACAGCAACATTAAATATAAAGGAAGAAAGGGGTAGGGGAACAAAAGATGACTGTAAAATATGCATGTAGAAAGGGTACATGAAAGTTTTTGTTTCAATTTTTGATTTGTTTCACAAATATAGATTCATTTATCAAATTTAGATTCATTTCTCAAATATAATTGCATGATACTCATGGAAATAAATGGATCTGCACTTTAACTATGATAAATAGTAATATTAAATAGATGATATTTACAGTTTAATTTTAAAAGCAATATGGAAGTATTTTATGTCTATTTCATCCCAATAAATGACTATGATGTTGATGGTTTATATCATCAATAAAATAAAATTAATTTCAACAAAATTAAACAACAAAATGAAAAATGAGCCACAAATTGGTTTCTTTTAAAACTTTTTAATTTGAAATATTTTCAAATTTATAGGACAGTCAATATAAACCCCATACAGAAAACTCCAATGTATCCCCAAACCCCCAGATACCCAGATCCATAAATTTTAACATTTTGCCACATTTGCAATATCATTTTCTGTCTACCTATCAATCTGTTGCTCTATCCATTTATACCTATCTGTCTACCTATCAATCTGTTTCTCTATCAATTCATCTCTCTGCCTGTCTATCTGTTGTTACATTTTCTGATCATCTGAGTATAGGCTGTATATCATGCTCCTTGAATGCTTAAGTGTGCCATACACATTTCTTAAGAATATACATATTATATTCCAATTTTTTCATATGACCTAATAATGTCCTTTTCAGTCTTTTCTTTCCCTTGTTAGATTTAGATCCTGCCCAGGATCATGCATTGCATTTAATTTTCATTGTCTCTTTAGTTGCTCTTTTTTTTTTTTTAATTGTGGGGACAAATACACAGCATAATCTTTCCCATCTCAATCACTCTACACCTATTATACATTAACACCCTATGCCCTCTGCTCCTGTCCCTTAACCTGTACTCTAATTTCTGTCTCTATATGCTTGCATGTTTTCTGATATTTTCTTTGCAGTTTCCAGAGGGTATAAATTTAACATCCTTAATCTATAACAATCTCATATCCTTTGATACCAACTTAATTTCAGTATTTTCCTAGACTCCTCTATCCTCCCACTTTTATGTAATTCTTGTGATAAATTAAATGTATATACATTATGATTCTAAAACCATTGATTTATCATTATATTTTATGCATTTGCCTTTTAGATCCTGTAAGTGAAGAGTGGAGTTACAAACCAAAAATGCAATAGTACTGGCATTTATAATTACCCATGTTTTTACTCTTGGTGGAGATCTTTATTTTTTCATGTGTTTTTCACCTATTGTCTATTGTCCTTTCAACCTGCAGAACTCTGTAACATCTCTTGTAAGACTGGTCTAGTAGTGACAAATTCCCTTAGGATTTTTCATCTGAGAATATTTTAATTACCCCCTCATTTTTGAAAGACATTTTTGCCAGATATAGAATTCTTGGCTGGTAATGTTTTATTTTGTTTTGTTTTGTTTTGCTTTGCTTTCAGGCCATTATACATGTCAACTCACTGCCCTCTTGCTTTCATGGTTTCTAAACAGAAACTGACATTAAATCTTATTGAGGCTGCCTTATACATGACATGTGGTTTCTCTCTTTCTGCTTTCAGAATCTCTCTTTATCTTTTGCATTCAACAGTTTGATTATAACATAATCTGTGGGTCTATTTGGATTTATCCCATTTGGAGTTTATTGAGAATCTCATATGTCTATATTCATGTCTTTTGTTAAATTTGGCAAGTTTTCAGCCATTCTTTTTTTTTTACTTTCTCTCTGTCCCTTTTCCTATTTCTTCTCTTTCTGTGTATAATTTTAGTTGTCCTATCTTCAAGTTTTAAGATTCTGTCTTCTGATACCTGCAATCTGCTGGTCAACCCCTCTAGAGAATTTTAAATTTTTGTTACTGGGGTCTTTAGTGCTGTCTAGTTCCTATTCATAATTTCCATCTCCTTATTGATACTCTCTTTGTGTTCATGTATCATTTTTATAATTTCCTTTCCTTCTTTGTCCATGTTTTCCTTTACCTTTTTGAGCATATTTAGGACCATTTTTTCCAAAAATCTTTGTCTGGTATATCCCAGTTCTGGTCCTCCTCATTGTTGTTTTCCAATGCTTTGACCTTCTCCTTTGCCTGGACCATCAATTCCTCTTTCTTTGTATGTTTTGTAATTTTTTCTTGAAATCTGAGAATGTTTATAATTTAATGTGTTATTGCTGAAATTTAGATTCTGAAGCATCTGTTTCTTAAGCTTGTATCCAATCAGTTTTATGACAGAGATTTTCTTGAATGCCAGGAAGCTAACAACAACAAAGAAAACAACTTTACCAACCTTTGCAAATTGACCAGGGCAAGTCCTCTCCTTCAAGGCTTATCCACAGAATGAATGAATTTGGAGAATAGCTCTAGGGTAAAGTGTAAGGACCGCCCTGCTGATCCTTTATGCTTATGTGTCTTATCTTGGGTATGCATGTTTGGTCCTAGGAATTCCCCAGTTTACATGGATACAATGCCCCTTCTTTCCTAGGAAACAATTTCCTTATGGTCCCAGCACCACATTGTATGTCCTAGAAAGTAATCCCTGGCTCCCGGCAACCATGACTTGCCTGGTTTTCCATAGTGTTCTATAGAAGAGCTTTGTAAGCTGCATTCTACAAGCAGGGCAAAATCTGGAAAAAGTAAGCATGCAACAAGTATCTTGGTTTTGTTCCTCAGGGTCCAAACATACATGTTCTCAGTTTGTACATGAGAGTCACACTCTCTTGTCCTCCAGAACTAGGACAAGAGAACCACAGTGAGAGTATAGACTGGCTCCACAATTAGTTGGTGAAGGGATCAGGTAAGGGCCAACCAGGGCACCATGAGATTCTTACAATTTTAAATAGCTTTATTCTTGATTCAGTGCTTGCCCTGTGTTTGCAAGCCTTTAACTGATTTCTGGAGCTGTGGGAAAGATGTTTATGTCAGTTCTTGCAGGTTGTTTAAAGCTTCTGTGCGGGGATGGAGCCCTGAAGCTTCTAACTGCTCCACCTTTTCCACAAATTAGGTTTTACATCATAATAATAAAACATGGAAAGTTTGTGTTAAAAATTAAAAAATGAATAATAAGTAGGGTTAGGCCACATATATGGCTGTTACTTCTCACCTTTGCTAACCAGTTATGAAATTTAATTATGGAAAATATTGCTCCATGGCATAATTTGAATAAACAGTGTTTACCTTGACATTCTACATTAGGAACATATTTTGAAATGTTTAGACAAATGCTAGGAGCCATTTATCTAGCCATATGCTGTCTTGCCATATTTAGTAATATTACAAATTTATTACCACATGCAATGAGAATTTAAAAACTTGAAATTTCTAGGATTTTTTAAACCTTTATAGATAATTGATTATAAGAGTATTTTTAAATAAAAATTAAATGCCAGAATTTCTGGTATTCTCTCATGCATGTTTTTAAAACAATAGCATTGTTTAACTTACAAATAAGCTCAAAGTATTTATTTTCCATTTTTCAATTAATATTTTCTTTGGGGGATACTTTTTAAAGTAGATACAATTTAACATTTTCCCAGTCCAGTAGTTTCAAAGCCATACCTTATTTTTGGCTTGTTCTTGGACAAATTGCATCTTCCTTTTTCTCTCCCACTTTAAATAGGCATGCTTAAAGCAGGTTCAAATATATTTCAGTGTGTTCTCTGGAAGTTCCTAAAGTGCTCAGTCAGTGTGTTGTGTGCTTCTGATATCACCTGTTAGAGACTGAATTATGTTGCACATAAAATACATATTTAAATCTTAATCCTTGTTCCAGTGATTGTAAACCCATTTATAAACATACCCTTTGAAGATGTTATTATTAATTAAGGTGTGGCCAAATTGAATTATGGCAGGTCTTAATCTGAATGATAGTAAGCCTTATACAGAGAAGAAATTCACACGCAGTCAGTCAATCAAAACCAGAAGTGAGAAGCCAGGAAGGAGAGGGAGATAGCCGTGTGGCAGAGGATCGCCATCACCAATCTGCTGTCCACTCTGGGTGAAAGAATGGCCTTGCTGACATTTTGATTTTGGACTTCTAGCCTTCAAAACCATGAAACAATAAATG
>JAQZBX010014115.1:0-38979 GCA_029593785.1 Cabassous unicinctus
GAATTTCAAAAGGAGAAGAAAAGGAATATTCAAAGAAATACTAGAAGAAAACTTCCCAAATTTAACAAAAGACATGAATATGCACATTCAAGGAGTCCAAAGAGTCCCAAATAAGATAAACTCTAAGAGAATGATGCCCAGACACATAATAGTCAAACTGTAGAATGCCAAAGACATGGAGAGAGTTTTGACAGTTGCAAGAGAAAAGCAATGTGTTATATATACAATGCAAATTTCATATCAGAAACCATGGAGGAAAGAAGTCAATGGGATCAAATGTTTAAAGTGCTGAAAGAAAACAATTGCCTACCAAGAATTTTTTATCTGGCAAGACTGTCTTTCCAAAACAAGGGAGAGATCAGGTCCTCCCAGATAAACAAAAACTGAGCAAGTTTGTCATTCTACGATCTGCCATACTCAATCCTAAAAGGAGTTCTTCTGACTGAAAGGAAAGGACACTAGACAGTAGATTGAAGTGGCAGAAATAAATAAAGATCTCCAATAAAGGTAACCAACAGGTAATTATAAATGCCAGTACTACTCTATTGTATTATTTTTTTATATAACTCTAATTTATACATCTTAGAGGTTCTAAAGTATGAATGTGTAAAAAGTAATGATGTATCTATGGTTTTGGACATAATATATAAAGAGATATAGTTTGGAATGAGTACTACAAAAAGGCGGGGAAATGGAGGGGTATAGAAAAAATGTATGTGTTACTATTGAAGATATGCTGGCATCAAAAAAATATGATTCACACTAATGAAAGATGTTGTTAATGGGGGAATGTGTGGGAAGGGGAGGAGATGGGGCATATGGGAATCCCCTGTATTTTCAATGTAGCATTTATGTCATCAAAAGGCCCATGAAAAAAAAAGGGGAAAAAGGAGAAAAACAAATAAATACATAAATGCATAAACTTTAAAAAATGTGATTGTTCTAGATTTAACATGTTATATTTAAGCCCTGTAGTAACCACAAAGAAAATATATTAAAATATAAACAGAAAAAAATGACCGAAGACTCAAAATGGCACAACACATAATAAAATTAATATGAAAGTAGAAATTAATGAAAAAATTGAGGGACAAAAAATAAATAACTTAAAAAGACAAACTCATAAAATGGCAGACAAAAGTCCTGTTTTATCAGTAGTTCCTTTAAATGTAAATAGATTAGGCTCCTTCTGGTCTTCCTCTTCCTGACAGGCCTCGCTCACCTGCTGATGACTTGTCTGCTCTTTCCAGTGGCTGCTCCTTTGCCCTGAGTGCACATCTGGCATCAGCATTCCTGTTTAGGGCTCATCTGGCACAGGGTCCTGTTTGAGGCTGATTGCAGGAGTTCCAGGATGTGGAGCCCTTGGAAGCCACCCTCAGAGAAGTGAGGAGCTTCCCTGACAGCGTCAGAACGAAGACCTGGCCACCTGCCCCACACCAGTTGGAGAGCACATGACCAGCGATGGACCAGGGGCTTCTATGAGCATGCCTGTCAGCATTTGAGAACTTGGCGGCAGTCTTGAAGACAGTACCCACATTGCCAGCGTGAATTACTAGTGCTGGAGGAAGCAGAGCAGATTTTCTTCTCAAAGAATTGTGGTGGGTTGTTTTGACCTGTGTGTTGTCTCCATGAAGGTTTCATGCAAAGAAGTTGCCTTTGTTTTACCTGGCTTGGAACCCTTCAAAGAAGGTGGTGACTGCCTGAAAGGCATTTTTTAAAAACATTTAAAGGCAAGGGAATTAGCCACTGCCACCTGGACCAAGGAGTAACAGTTGGGGCAAACAGTAGACACCAAAAAGTCTGAAAAGAAAGGTTAGGGATTTAAAAACTTTGAAGAATAAAGGGTTTTATTTATTATTTTTTTTAAAGCATACTATTTTTCTTTAATGGTGCTGAAAAAATGAATACTTTTTTTTTTGCCAAAAAAAGGAGACATTAACTGATTGTTTGCTTTTAAAAGCTCCCATGTACTCCTCTGAATCTAAAAGGCCATATGCATACCCAGAGTCAGGCACATGTTTACAAAAGGTCTGAGAAGGTCCTATCTTCACCTTTCACTGACCTTCAGGTTCTGCACAAACACAAAGCCAAATTTGTCACATGAATTCTTAAATTCTTCCATATACACCCTGGTTTGGATTGCATAGTTTCTAGAAGGTCCTGAGAGAGGTACTTCAAATTCCTCAAGTAGGACTGTGGAAGGAACTGATTTCCTTCTTCTATCCTTGTCATGTGTGGCTTTATACTATCTGGCTCTGATAAGAGGTGGCTCCGCTGATAGAATCATTGTGACTTCTAAAATCAGAGCAAAATGGGGCGTTATGTTTCCCCAAAGGACATTGTTTTGTATCCCATATTTGTGTGAATCCTAAAACCAGGAGAAAAGCCACATTCAGAATTGCATGATTGCCATTTACACATAGTGCCCAAACTGGAGGCCTGCTGGGGTCATCGATGGGGGCCTTGTAGTGTCCTGTATCCCAGTTCCAATGCTGGAGGTCATGGCGCAGAGACACGGAATCGAGGCGAAGACCCTTTCTGCCCTTAAGGTGAATTCGAGCTTTAACCTAGAGCTTGAAGTTGAAAAGGAGCCGGACTCACATCTTTCCTGGCATGTAATGGAGCCAAGCTGAAAGCCTTTCCACCTGGGAGCACTACTGACATGACTTCAGGGCATATCCGTCTGTCCTTGTCCAGCATGGGGTCTGTGAGCATGCCTTGGCCCTTCAGCCTCCTCTCCAAAGGGATAACAGACCAGCCTTGATGACCTCACAAACCTACCCTTGTATATTTATCAATGTCCCCACCAAATTTTGGTGGGGCTTACAGGCTGCACAAGGTTTGGACCAAAGGATCAGAGCTGGGTTCAGCAGTAGTCTTTGCACTGTGCCTTGAGCTTTTGTGCTGTGAAGCAGAGGGGCTCTCTCTTACCAAGGGAGAGTCAACTTGGAGCTCCTGAGAATCAGATCCCAGTTGCTCCATTCAACAGCATTCCTGAATGGCCCAGTGGCACAGAGGTAGACTTCCTTGAGCCAGAGTCTCAAAAAGGGAGACAGGCAGATTCCGGTGGCTGTTCTCTATCAGTATTTTTTTATTTTTGCATTCCTTTTGACATGAAAGGGATGGTGGTGTAGAGAGATTGGAAAATGAATAAATGATGGATGGTTGGATGGATGGATGGATGATGGAAAATGAGCCTGCAATGAACTAGTGAGGACCAGAAATGAGCCAGTAAAGATTACCTGACCTTAAGTGAGGGGATTGATTCTCTCAATATACTGCACAAGCATTCAAAACAACCTCCATTGTGGTAAGAAAACCCCCACTGATTTTCATTGCACAGAGATATACATGGCAGCCAAAGGAGGAGTGAGAGTGCAGCAGTTCAGGGGCCTGGAATGAGCTCTGAGATGCCTTTATTCCCCAGGTGCACACACAATAGGACTACAGGGTTGACTGTGGCTCCTGCTGGAAGGGCCACACCCCCTTACTCCACCTATTTGTCCACACTGGTGCTGTTCAGGAGGGTGAACTTGGTGATTGATGGCTGGGCATACACCAGGAAGATGCACTGCAGCTGAGAAGGAGAAATGATGAGAGAGAATTACAAATGGTAGCAGGATGGAAGCAGTACATGTAGTATCCACAGGAGCTCAAAAGAAATAAAAAATTACAAAACCATGGAAAGCAAAATGGATCTTCCTCCTGGAAAAGAGCTAGGAAAACTCAAGGCTGTGCCAGAGTAAGGAGCAGAGGCTGCTGGATCCTGACTCTGCTCAGCTGAGCCCTGGCTCCTAGGATGCCTACCTGGGGGGACCTGTCCCCAAGGGATTCCTGTCTACTCACAGCCTTCCCAGGGCACAGGATGCTGGTAGACAGATGCCCCATTTCTCCTGGGGGAGCTGACTGCCCAAGGGATGCTCCAGCTGGGTCCTCACCCACTATGAAGCCCGAGGACAGATGCCAACACCAGGCTGGGGGTTGGAGGGAGATGTCAGCTCTACTGGGGGAGGTGCACCCTCACTGAGGCCTGTCCCCTTCCTCCAAGGGTCCCCTGTGCAAGATTAAGCTCACAAAAGTGTGACATCAGAACTCTGCCTGGAGTAGAGGCATCCCTGCCTCCAAGGAAAGAACTGAAAGGGGGAGAGTTGATTAGATAAATTAGGCATTTCCCCCAGCACGGTGGGACATGATCCCAAGAAGGGCAAGGACCACAGGGACAAACATGGGGCACAGAAGGTAAAGAGGCTGGAACGTGCAGTGATGGCTCTGCCCAGAACAAGGGCATGTGGACTCCTGCAGGTCACCCCTGGGCTCCCAGGCTCTCTGCTCAGAACCAGCACATTCTCCATCCAGCACAGGAACCCTGAGACCCACTGATAGAGGGTCAGGAAACCCCCATTCTACCAGGAGCATCTCCTGATGACTCTCCTAAGCCTTCCAACAATGGCCCTCCTAGATTGTCCTTTTGATTCCCAGGAGATTTGTGCTGCTTTGGATTCAATTTTATTCACCAACCTTTTTTCTCCTGGGCCTTCTTGCAAGGGGCAGTTTGCAAGGTCTTCTTCATGTTTTCTGCAAATTGTGCGGCCTAATTCCAGGTCCATTAAATATATTGGAAAAATCCTCTGTCAAGAAATAGCAGCAAATGCTATGAAGTAACTTCTTTTCAGGAATGAGATAAAGACAGAAAACCATATAGAAAAGGGGGTAAAAGACCTGGACATTCAGATGCATTAAATTAGGATATACTTACAATGTGGAATTTCTCTTATTTGTCTTATTTTTAATAAATGTTTTATGACTCTTTATCCTTTTAATTACCAATACCTCTTATAGAAGATGTTCATATGAGCAACTAAAACATGTTCTAGAATGTTCCCTGAGGCCCTCCTCCTAAAGGTCTGCCCCTGGAAATCACATCTACAGTTCATTGAATATATTAGCGGTGGCTCAGCCTCACAATCAAATACTGCACAGCAATGAGCCCAAAGAGACAAAATCATGATGTAAATCTGGATGAATCTCTGGAACATACCGTTGGTGCACACTAGTCATTGTACCTGAAGAGGATATTCTGAATGATTCCATTACATAAAGTACGAAAACACGCTCCATGTTGTAAAAAGTCAGGGTCATGCCGTCACTTATGGGGGGCAGTGGCCCTGGGGACATGAGGGACTCCTCCGTGCCAAGAATATTCCATCTTCTCATGGGGTCATTGGCAACTTGAAAGTAAGAGCTCATTTTACCAATGCTCATTGAACCAGTTGAAGTTCTATGAGTTTATCAGGCATCAATAAAAACTTATTAAAACATATTATTTTTCTCTTCTTTTACCAAGCTAGGACAGGAGGTCAGGGGGTGAGGCAGCAGCAGGAGAGGCATCTATGGCCAACGAGTTTCTTTGGCATCCCAGGATACAGGGTGAGGAGATGCAACCCCAGGAAGAGACAGAGATGATGACTTAGATCGCGTCCCTCCACTGAGTTACAACCTGATCGGATTCCTGTGGAAAAATTCGTACGTCCTCCACACTGTCAGCCTCACCTCTCTGCACAACTGCCTCTCAGCATCTCCCTTACCAAGACTAAGATTCAGGGATACTCAAGCCAGTTCCTGAGCTCCCCTTCCTTGGCCTGACTCAGTGCCTCTCAGTGGACACTCAAGGAACCCGACTGGAATACTTGATCCTTTCTGGGGTGCCTTTACTCTCTGTGACATTCATTTCTGCATTGTTGTTATAATCTCCTTCCTCCTATTTTCTCTTTGTTCAATTTGCCTTTCCTTGTCTGATGTCTAGAGACAGAGATTTGGTTCTCTGATCTAGACCCTTTCCCTCAGCAGCATCCACATTATCAGCTCACTGTAAACCCAAAGCCAGCAGCAGCCCTGACGTGTGTTATGACAAAAGTTTTAATTGTTTCCTTAAAAATATATGAAAATCTCCATGAAGAATCTTTCTCTATCCCATGTATTGTTTAGAGATTGATAACAACAACCTAGTTCCTATAAATGCTGGGCTTGCCCAGAAAACCAAATTTAAACACAGCCAATTAGTTATTGCCAGCTAACTTTCTCATTCCTAAGCAACCACTAGCTCCCCACTTTGTAAAGCCTCCAAAGTGACATGGAAACTTCTTGTCAACCAATCAGTACATTTCCTCACTTGCTTCCATATTTGCCTTATAAAAGCTGCTTCTTTCCACCCCCTTGGTGGAGCTGTCTTCTACTTTCTGAATGGGATTGATGAGGGAAACGCTGGGATCCCAACACTACCCTCAGCATAAACCCACAGCTTTAAAAAAAATAACCTCCCCTCGGTCCCTGGTCCCTCTCTCGCCTCCTTCTTCCCCTTTTCTACATGGAATCCATGCCAGGAAGATAAGCACCCCAGGCTGCCCCTTTGAATTGAAATGTACAACTCTATACAGATAATGACTCTGTTCCTCCCTAACGGCCTTCTGATTTTAGGAAGATAAGCTAACCTTGCTTCTCTGCCTTTGTAACCTGCTCGGGAATTTGCCCACTTAGTATACCTATATAAATGTATGAAAATTGGAAAATGGGGCTCACACTTATGGATATTTGACTCTCCTCTGGGCCCGTGCATAATGAAACTTTGTTCATCCATGCTCCCAAGGGTGCCGTTTGGGTTATTTCTGACTGGCCGCCACAGGATGATTCCCAATTCACCAATCTTCAGTAAATCTGTAAGATCCTAAATCGCCTGCAAAGTTTTTCATTTATCAAGATGTATTACTGAGGCAACCAATCAGAGAAGCAAACAGCTGAGGCCCTTCCCTAACATTAGGAAGGGAAAGAAAAAATGTCTTACAAAGGCCTAACCCAGGGCCCCACATCTCACCTGACCACGCCCACAACACGTCTCACATTGTATACTTATCTCTTTTCTTGTTTCTTGATAAACTCTTTACTCCTTTGCTTTAAAAAAAATCTTACATTACTGGATTTCCACTTATTTTGTGTGTTTCTGGATAACTATTACTTCTAAATATCCTGTGACCGAAGAGCCCACCGTGACTTCAGCTCTGTGAAATTCATTGATACTTTTTTATTCTATCAAAATCTCGTCAGTTTTGATCAATGTCCCACCAGCTCGAGAAAGTAGGCATATTTTTCAGTTCTTGGGTAAATGGTCTATAAAAAATCACAAAGTCAAATTTGTCACATTTATTTAAATTCTTCCGTATGCTCCCTGGTTCTGACTGAATAGGTTCTAGCAGTTCCTGGGAGAGGTGCTTCAAATTCCTTCCCTAGGACAGTGAATGCACCTGGTTTTCTTCTAAACTTGTCGTGTGTTGCTTTATACTACCTGGCTATGAAAAGAGGTGGTTCCGCAGATAGAATCATAGTAACTTCACAAATCAAAGCAAAATGTGGTCTTGTTTCCCAGAAGGCCATTTTACTTATCCCATGTTTCTCTGAGTCCTAAAACCAGCAGAAAAGCCACAATCAGAACTGAGCAATTCCCATTTACACACTAGTGCCCAAATTGGAGGCCTGCTGGAATCATTGATGGGGGCCTTAAAATGCCCCACTGCCAGAGGACACGGCACAGAGACCGTAAATAGAGACCTTGCATGCACTTTAGCTGCATCTGAGTTTTATTGTACACCTTGAAGTAGAAGAGGAGCAGAACACCAGGTTTTCCTGGCATGAAATGGGACCTGAAGGTGAAAGTGATTGTACCTGTTAGCACTCCTGGCAAATGTTCGGGGGGTAACCATCTGTCCTTGCCCAGCATTGGGTCTGTAACCAGGCCTCAGCCCTCTGAGCCTCCTCACCAATGGGTATAACAGGCCAGGCTTGCTAACCTCACAGACTTACCTTTGCATATTTGGTGGGAATGGGGGAGCGGGCATTTACAAACCAACATATGGATTGGTCGAAAGATCCAGTGCTACCTTCAGCAGTGGTCTTTGTGTTATGCATTTGAACATTGTGGTGTGAAGCATAAGGGCTTCCTGTGACCAAGGAAGAGTCAACTTTGAGGTCCTGGAAACCCAGGAGTTAACAGAGAAGCAGGACCTTGTTGGTCCATTCAGCAGCATTCCTATCCCAGTTCCTGAATGGCCCCACAGGAGAAGGGCTGCCCCTCCATGAACCTGGGTCCTTGAGTGGGAGGTATGGGGATGCCTGTGGCCATTTCCTCATAGCTTGAATTTTTTATCCCTGTTGAGCTGAAAGGGAGAGCAGTATGGAGAAATTGGAAAACAGATACATGGATGGATGGATAGATGAATGGATGGATAGATGGATGTTTGGATGGATGGATGGATGGATGGATCGATGGATCGATGGATGGATTGATGGATGGATCAATGGATGGATAGACAAATAAGCTTGCAAGCAGGCCTTAGGCTCATACTGGATATGAGCCAGTAAGGACTGCCTGATCTAAAGTGAGGAGACTGATTTACCCAAGATCCTGCACAAATTGATGAAAGAATCACCATAATGGGAAGAATCCCAGTTGCTTTTCAGTGCGCATAGATATCTGAGTGCAGCAGTGTGTGGTATTCCAGAAACTGCTCTGAGTTGCCTTTATTCCCCAGGCACCCACACACACTAGGACTACAGAGCTAACAGTGTCTCCTCCTGAGAAAGGCCACGCCCCTCCAACCACCTATTTCCCCACACAGGTGCTGTTCAGGAGGGTGAAGTCATTGAACCAGGGCCGGGCATCCACCAGGAAAGTGCAGCGCAGCTGAGAAGGAGAAAGGTTGAGAGAGAATTACAAAGGGCAGCTCATCATGAGCAGTACCTGTAGGACACACAGGTACTCAAGAGGCACCGAATATTACAAAACCACCCACAGAAACAAACAGGTTCACTTTCCTAGATCAGAGCTGGGAAAGCTCAAGGCAGCACTGGAGGAAGGTGCAGAGGATGCTGGATCCTGTCTCTGCCCACCTGAGCCCCAGCTCCTAGGATGCCTACCTCGGGGTCCCTGCCCCCAAGGGATTCATGTCCACTCACAGCCTCCCTGGGGCACAGGATGCTGGTAGACCCATGCCCCATTTATCCAGGGAGAGCTAGCTTGCCAAGGAATGCAAGCCCGAGTACAGGCACCAGCACCTGGCTGGAAGGTGGAGGGAAATGTCACCTCTCCTAGGGGAGGAGCACCCTCATTGAATCCCGTTCCCCCCCTCCAGAGTCCCCTTTATGAGATTTAGCTCACAGGAGTATGATGTCAGAAATCTGCCTGGACAAGAAACATCCCAACATCCAAAGAAACTACACAGAGGGAGGTGATCAGATAAACTAGTCAGTCCCCCAGCACAGAATGTCATGCACCAAGAAGAGCAAGGACCACAGGGAGAATTTGATGTGCCTGAACCCCACTGGGCACCGGATGAAATGAGACTGGGACCCTGGAGTGGGGTCTCCACCCAGAGGGAAGATCAGGTGGATGCCTGCATGTTGCCCCTTTGCTCCCAACCTCGCTGTGAACAGAGGGCTCCCTGACCCCACCAGGAGCCAGGCTTTGTCTGCTTAATAGGACCACACTGTCCCTCCAATGGGGAAGCCAGAGATGCACTGGGAAAAGGGTCAGGAAACCCTCATTCAACTAGAGCTATCTCCTGACAACTCTCTAAACCTTCTCCCAAAGGCCATCCTTGAATTTACTTTCCATCCCTGCACATTTTCACATCTTTGGCATTGATTTTATTCTCCAAACTTTTTCTCTCCTTGGCCTTCCTGCAAACGGGAGTGGTCAATGTTTTCTTCAGGTTTTCTGTAAATTATGTGGCCCAAGTTCAAGTCCATTAAAAATATCTTGTCCACGTCTGTCAAAAAGAAATTACATAAATGACTGCTAAATATGAGCTCTCCTAAATGGTAAAAGCACCGAGAACGAAGTAGAACACTAGGCAAAAGACTAGAACGACTCTATGCATATCAATGAGGATCTACGTATCATGTGTGATTTCTCTATAGGTATATAACACATCCTCTAGTACGATCCCTGCAGCCCTCTTCCAAAAGACCAACACCTGGTAATGACATCAACAGTGTACTGAGTATGCATGGTGTGGCACTTTCATACAATTGAGTGCTACACAACGATAAGACTGCACACAGCACTGCATCACCAAACAATCTGATTAATCTCTCAAATGTATTATTGACCAGCACAAACCACACACAAAGAAAATGTGCTGATGGATTCCATTTATATAAGGGTGATTAGAAATCAGGGTCATGGAGTGACGTCACCAAGAAGACACAAGATGGTAGAGCAAGGCACACTTAGCTAAGACCCCCTACACACACACACAGAAGAAGCCTTAAAAAAAAAACACAGAATCTGTCAGAACCAACTTGGTCAGAACTCTGGAAAACAATCAAGATTAAACAACAGCCAAGCAGACACTGACTCAGGAAACAGAAAACCTCAAAATGGTAGGAAGTCTGGGGGTTGCTTTCATTTGCCCTAGCCTCACCCCAGAATTGAAGAGAGAAATGGACAGATCTAAAATAATAGTTGGAGACTTCAATACATCTCTTTCAGTAAGGGTTAGAACATCTAGAAAAAATAAGAACATAAGAAAAAATAAGATTTATAGTACTGAACAATACTATACCCAAGCAGGCCATAACAGACATATATAAAAGGCTCTACCCAGTAATAACAAAATACTCATTCCTCTCAAGTAGACATGGACTATTCTCCAGTTAGACTATATGTTAAGTCAAAATGAGTTATTGCTTAATGAGTACAGAGTTTCTGTTTGGGCTGATAAAACAGTTTTGCTAATGAACAAAGGTGATAGTAGCACAACATTGTGAATGTAATCATCACTGAATTGTACACTTGAAAGTGGTTAAGGTGGGAAATATTGTGTTGTATACATTTACCACAATAAAAATTTAAAGTAAAAGTGCTAAAAATAATTACTGGGGAGTCCACATAAAATCAACATTTCTAAAGAAATTAACAAAGTGAAATGCTAGAAGTTTGTTTTCTTTTGTTTAAGTGGTGTTTTTTCAGATAAACTCTCAGGATAAACATTCACTTAGTGACAAATATGTAATTCTGTAATCATGGAATGCCTCTAGCCTTTGTTTGGTATATCTTTCATGGAGAAAGCCATTAATACAATACTCTCATCTGTGAATATTTTAAATGTAATAAAAATAAATGTGAAATAAAATGTATCCAAGTGTATTATACTCACTTTTACAATGATGAAAGGAAGTGGAGTTCTGTGGATTGCTATCTACAATTGTCATGACCTGGTAGAAACTATTATATTTTCTTGCATTAAGTGTCAGCACCAAAGCAGAGGCAGCCCCTCAGTCCCTCTCCCCAGGACCAAACACCTGGGACAGCAGTGGGAAGAGCAGAAGCTTGAGCTGCCCTTATCCTCTGGATTCCTGGGCGCCCCGAGAGCTGCCTCTGCCCGCGAAGACGTCCCAGAGTCCGCGGGGCGCTGGCCTGGCGCGAGCACCAGTCATTCTGAGGGTCCCGAGAGCCCCGACGCCCCCCGCGTTGTCAGGGCGCCCCAAGGCCAACGGTCACTGGGGCCCTGCGCACATCGTCCCTCGCCGCGTCTATAGACTCGGACCTTTTGGAAGAGGAATCCCTCTCCGAAGGAACCGCCCCCGCCAACTTACTGCTGTCATGGGCAGCTACTTGGGCAGCTACCTGACCACGCCCTAGCCGCGTCACCACTCCCTGCCCCGGAGCGCAGTGCCCCGCAGCCCAAGCCCGCCGGCCACCAGTCCACACGGCTGAGCGCCCCGTTGTCCACATGCACCGTCAGCGCTTGGGGCGCACCCGACCGCTTCCCCAGACCCCGCCGGAATGGGAGCACCTATATCTCCGGAGGGTGCGTTTCCCGGAGGCCTGGAGGCGCTTTCCTAATCAGCTGCCCCCGCAGACCACCTCCGGGCAGGATCAGTCCTGCACATGGGACAGCTACAGGAATAGGTGGGTTTGGAATGCTGCCAACCCCAGACGCGTCTGCAGCCTGGTCACCCTCAAAATCGCTCCTCTTGAGAACAGAGGGAGTCTCTTTAAAATGAGCCCACCCCCTGAGAAGCCCACAGACCCCAGTGCCAGGGAGACTGGGCAGAGGGCGCTCAGCCAGTGCAACAAAGGGAACAGGAAGTTTGACGGGCCCCACAGGTTTGAGAACCCCGATGACAAGAGAAGGAGGCACAGCCCCGAGGCCAGGCTGTCTGCCTTCAAGCCTGTGGTGAGAAATGGAGTGGCCCCTTCCTTTGTGCCCAGGCCGGGGCCTGTGAAGACAAGACCCAGCTCCAGGAGTGAGGCTGTCTGCCAGGAGAAGGCTGTCCCCAGGCCTGACGTCCAGCCTTCCCAGTCTGCCTCCCAGCCTGCTGCAGGGACAGTGCCAGCGCGGGTCACAAGGCCTCCTCTGGAGAGGTGGGTGAAGATGCAGCGCTCTTGGTTCCCCCGATCTCCTCCAGTGCATGGGAGCAGCACCAGTGGGGCCCATTTGCCCGTGGACACACCCAGTCCCCTGGCATCCTTGGCTCCTAAATGCCAGGACCCTGTACCCTCCCCCGGAGATTTTAAGCCCCAGTAGCTTTTTTCCTCCTGACCCCAGTCCTTCCCCAAAATGTGGTACTGACACCACCAAGGCACCCCCTTCCCCTCTGGCAAACAGCCTTGCCAAGGTCCCAGATCCCTGTATATACCCTCCCCATCCCACTATAAAAAGTATTTCATTAGAAATGAAGGAGCCCCAAGTCCCCACCCTCCACGTTCTGCACCTACTGCAACCTGTTCTGACCCCAGATGGAATCCACATTGAAGCCCTGTAAATAGGGAGGTGGGAGCCCCTGGTGTGCCCAGTCCAAGTCACAGCTGCAGCATCTCCCAGGACTGCCCTTCACTCCACTCTCAGCCCCAATCCTCCACCTTCAAGCAGAACTTTGCCAGCCCCAAAGGCATCACCACTCCCCCAAGACAGTGCCTGTGCTCCCTGTCCTGTCACCCCCACCCCTATCTGGCCCTCGGCACTGCTTGCAGAGCCTCTGCCACTCCACCACTCTCCATCAGACATTCTCCAGATCTTTAGCTGAGACACCAAAGACATGCTGGTCAGCCAGGGGGCTCCTCACTCCACTTTTGGAAGAAACTGGAGGCCCAAGGCCTCCGTGGAAGATGAAGGTTGAGGCCAGACAGAATCTTAGGACGTGGGCTCTGCTATGCCCACACTGGAGAGATGGTGTATAGACCAGAGCCCCGCCTCCCCCTGCAGTCCACTTCACCCAGCCTTTATTTACCCTGGGAGCAGACTGGCCAAGAAGGCAAGCTTCCTTCCCCACAGCCCCAATTTGACCAGTTATTATAAATAAAGATTAGTTCACATTGTTTAAAGAGAAAATTGCCTGAATTTACATTACCTCATCAAGTGCAAGGAAAAGGGGATGTAGGGCTCCATGAAGTTCTTTGGTACCTTCACTGGGATTCTTCTGAGCCCCTCTTTCAGAAGCCTATGGGCATAATGTTTGTCTCTTTAAGTATTTGTCTTCTCCTTAATTTCAAAAGTACTTTTGGACTTAGCACGTTGTCTCAACACAGTTAGCAAAGTGTAAGCCCAGTCTAGGCTCAAGTTTAAAAGCATGAGGTGGGCACGACAGGAATCCCAGGGAAAGAAGGGAGTTCCACAGAGTGGGTTGCCAGAAAGAGGCAGGAATGGGCACACGGTTCAGATAGCAAATCCCTCCCCAGTGTCCTTCTTCCACAGGCCTACTCAAACCTGAGCAAATGCCGCAACACTGACTGTGCTATTTTCTATTCATGGATTTCATCTCCTCCACAGGTCAGTTTCTTAACCCAAATCCCGAAAACATCTGAGAACTCAGTGGTTTGCATTTCAGGCCATTTGTTTCTCCCCCAATCTCATTCTCAGATTTCACTGTGCCTAAGAATGACCTGGGGTCCATCTCCAAAAATGTTGACTCCACAAGGTAAGAGCCAAGAGTCAGGGCACGTCCACCAAACTTTCAGAAATATTTTCAAATACTCAAAAACATTTAAAGAAAAATGCATAAGCCACTGCCACCTGGACCAAGGAATAACAGTTGGGGTAAACAGTAGACACCAAAAAGTCTGGAAAGAAAGGATAGGGATTTAAAACCTTTCAAGAATAAAGGCTTTTAAAAGCTCCCCACATACTACTCTGAATCTAAAAGGCCATATGCACACCCAGAGTGGGGCACATGCTTAGAAATGATCTGAGAACGCCCTATCTTCACTTTTCACTGACCTTCAGGCTCTGCAGAAGCAGCAAGTGAAGGCTAATGTAAGGTTTTAAGCTGCATAGCTGAATATCGAAGCAGTGCCCAAACACACACAAAGAGCTCACTGGCAAAGACTGGGAGGTTTCTATTGTTGATGTTGCACTTGTTTTTGAGTTCCAGGTATTTTAAGGAACTTGTCAGATGACTAATTTATCACTAAGCTGAAAAAACATACTGGCCACACAAGACAAAGAATACAGACTTTACAATATTAAGTCAGAAAAGTCAGTAAATAAACAACAGCCACCACAAGAGGAAGCAACAACAATCCGAGGAGTGGAAAGAATCTGATTCCAGCGTTTACACATTTGTAATATTCAGAAGGTCCAGTTTTCAACCGAGAATTACAAGGCAAGCAAACGAAAAATGGGGAAAAAACCATACACTGGAAAAAAAGAAAATAGAAACTCTTCCTGCAAGACTCCAGGAATTAAAATCAGAACATGATTTTTCTTAATCCATAATTGCAGATATGATCATAGACCTAAAGGAAACCTTGGAAAATGAGAAAAAGGAATTCAGAGAATTGCTACATAAGTACACCACAGTTAAAAATTTTGTTGAAATCAACTAAAGTAAGACTGGTGGAGCTAAATAAAGCACTCAGAGAAATAATTAATGTACCAGAGAAGATCAACAAATATGAACCAACAAAAAACAAATGAACAAACTTGAATTTAGGTCCACTATATTACCAAGATGAGAATGAAAAAAAGACTGAAGAAAGCTGATCATAGCCTAAGGAACTTGTGGTACACCATCAAGCTTAGCAACATACATATAGTAGGAGTCCCAGAAGGAAAAGAGAGAGGAAGTAGGGCTGAACTAATATATGTAGAAATAATGGTTGAAATTTTCCCAAATTTGAAGAAAAACATGAATCTACACATCCAAGAAGTTCAACAAACCCTAAGTAGGATAAACTCAAAGAGATGCATGATGACACATATTATAATCACACTGTCAAAAATCAAAGATAATGAGAGAATTCTGAAAGCAGCAAGAAAGAAATTTCTTGTTATGTATAAGGGATCATCAATAAGATTAACAGCTGATTACTCATCAGAAACTAAGGTCAGAAGGCAGCGGAGTGACATATTCAAAATTGGAAAGAAAACACCTGTCAACCAAGAATACTATATCCAGCAAGACTATCCTTCAAATATGAAGGAAAATTTAAGATATTCCCAGATGAAAAATATTGAGTTTGTTGCTAGTAAACCTACCCTCTAAGAAATGCTAACAGTAGTCCTTCAACCTCAAGTGAAAGGACAATAGAGAGTAACTTGAGTCTAAATATAAACGTCTAGTTAGCTACATAAGTAAATATAAAAGTCAATATCAATGTATTTCTGGTCAGTACATTTTTTCAATAAGATTAAAAAAGATAGCTACTTAGACACAACATAGAAAGCTGTGATTTGAAACAATAAACGGGGGTGTGGGGAACAGATCCATATAAACCAGTTTTTGCATAACATGAAGGCAGCAATGGAGGAATTGAGCAACAAAAATATGACCTAGAAAGCAAATGGCAACCTAACTCCTTCCTTAACAGTAATTGCATTATATAGAAATCACTTATACTCTAATTAAAAGGCAGAATGGATTAAAGAAACCATGAGTCAACTATTGTTGTGTACAAATGACTCACTTTAGCACCAAACACACAAATGCATTGAAAGTGAAAGAATGAAAAATGATACTCCATGCCAACCAAAAGATAACAGGAGTGGCCACACTAACATCAAACAAGATATACCTTAAGGCAAAAATTTCTGTAAGAAATAAATGACATTACATATTAATAAATGGATCAATCCATCAAGAAGATATAACACTTATCAACATATATGATACCTATCAGCATAGTCTCAACGTATATCAAGCAAAAATCATAGTTGAACGGAAAATAACAATTGTCATCGAAGACTTCAAAAACCAACTTCCTGATGGATAGAACAACTGGACAAAAAATAAACCAAGTAGAAGTCTTGATTAACATATAAACCAACTAGACCTAACATATAGAAAATTCTATGCAGTAACAGCAGAATAAACATTCTTCTCAAGTACACATGGAACATTCTCCTGGGTAGACCATTTTTGTTAGGCCAGAAAATGGTTTATTAAATTTCAAAAGATTGAAATCACACCCAATATTTTCTCTGGCCACAATGGAATGAAATTTGAAATCAATGGAAAATGAGCAAGTAAGTATGTGGAAGTTTTAGAAAACATAATCAATGCATGAAAGAATTTAGTAAATGATTACAGGTGAATGGAAATGAACACAAAACATACCAGAACAGATGCGATGAAGCAAAAGCAGTGCTCAGAGGAAAATTTACAGCTATCCCTACATTGAAGAAGAAGAGCTCAAATCAATAACCAAATCTTTCATCTTAATGAACTAGAAAAATAAGACCAAGCACAAAGCCAGCAGAAGGAAGGAATTAACGTTTAGAGTAGAGATAAGTGAAATAGGAAAACAATAGACTCAATGAAACCAAAAACTGGTTCTTTGAACAGATCAACGAAATTCACAAACTTTTAGCTAGCCTGGCCAAGACAAAATTCAAATTACTAAAATCAGCAATGTGTGGACATTACTACCAATATTTACAGGATTAAAAAAAAGTATAAGAGAATACTACGAAAAACTGTATCCCAACTAATTAGATAACCTAGATGATATGGATAAATTTCTAGAAACAAACTGCCAAAGCTGACTCAAGAAGAATTAGAAAATCTGAATAGGCCTATAAGGGAGAATCAGAAATCAAAAATCTCCCAACAACAAAAATGTCCAAGACCAGATAGCTTTACTGGTGAAACTGTCAAACACTTAAAAAATTCTCCATAAAATCTGCCAAAAATTAGGGAAGGAAATGCTTCCTAAGTTGTTTTATGAAGCCCGTATTACCCTAATACCAAATATAGCACAAGAAAGGAAAACTGTGGACTTGTACCCCTAACAATTACTCATACACAAATGATCAACAAATTGCTAGGAAACTGAATCTAGCAGCATATAAAAGGATTACTATACACCATGAGTAAGTAATTCCAATCCAAAGTTTATACCTAGAAGAATTGAAATTAAAAAGTCATACACAAATGTACATAGTAGCATTTTTCACAATAGCCAAAGAGTAGGAACAACCAAAATGTCCATTAACAAAATATAGGATATCCATACAAAGGGATATTATTCAGCCATAAATAGGAATGATTTATTGATACATGCTAAAACATGGAACCTTGAAAGCATGTTATGGGAAAAAATTAGATACAAAAGGCCACAAGTGGGATTCCATTTATATGAACTGTCCCGAATAGGTAAATCCATAGGCACTGAAAGCAGATTAGTAGTTGCCAGGGGCTGGGAATAAGGGTAATGTGGCGTGACTATTTAGTAGGTATGGGGTTTCTTTTGGGGGATGATGAAAATGATCTGTATATAGTGGTGATCATTGTACAACATTAGAAATATGTTGTAAGTCACTTAATTATATATGTAAAAATAGTTAAAATGTTGAATTTTATTTTATGTGAATTTTACCTCAACAAAAAATCATTTCTTCTAAAAAAAAAAAAGTAAATGGGTTAAATCCACTAGTCGAAAGGTAGAGATTGACAGATTAGATGAAATAGCATGACCCAACTATATATTGTCGACAAGAGACTTACTATAAATTCAAAGACATAAATAGGTTGAAAGTAAAAGGATGGGGGAAATATACCATAACTGTAAGATCAGGAACAAGACAAAGATGCCCCTACGCATCATTGTTATTCAACATTGTACTGGAAATTCTACCCCGAATAATTAGGCAAGAGAAAAAATAATAATAGCCATCTAGATTGAAAAAGAAGAAACGAAACTTTCACTATTTGCAGATGAAATGATCTTGCATAGAAAATCCAAAAAAAAAAAAAAAATCCACAACAAAGCTGCTAGAAATAATAAATGAATTTATCAAAGTAGTGGGGTACAGATATAACCAGAAAAGAATCAGTAGTGTTTCTATGCATTTTAATGAACTATCTGAAGAGGAAAACAAGAGAAAGATTCCACTTACAATAGCAACTAAAAGAAAAAAATATCTAGGAATAAGCTTAGCCAAATGTACAGAACTTATACATGGAAAACTACAAAACATTGCTAAAAGCATTCGAAGACCTGAGTTATAAGTGGAAGGACATTCCATGTTCTTGGACACAAAGGCTAAATATTTTTAAGATGTCAATTCTGCAAAAAGCAATTTACAAATTCAACAAGATCTCTGTAAGAATTCTAGAAGCTTTCTTTGCAGAAATGGAAAAGCCAATTATCAAATTTATTTGGATTTCTACTCTCTAGTTGATTGGACTCACCCAGGACAACTAGCAAGGAGATGATAATGGACAATGACCATCCCAAGGAACAAAGAGAGTCTGCAACTGCAAGCAAGATAGTGCCATCCACCTGTACCATGGTATCTAAGCCCCCTCTCACTTAGAGGTGGAGTGAGTACCACCATCCCAGAATCCTCAGGATTGGGGAATGCACAATGGACTAGAGTAGACTTACTGATATTCTACTATAGAATTATTGTGATTCTAGTAATGGATGAACTTATGTCATTGATGTGGAGGGAATGGCCACTGGAACTTCTGGGAGGAAGGAGAGGGAAAAACAAGTGTAATATGGGGGCATTTTTGAGACTTGAGAATTGTCCTGAATGACATTGCAATGACAGATACAGTCCATTATATATCTTGCCATAACTTACAAAATTGTGTGGGAGAGTGTGTAAACTACAACGTAAACTATAATCCATGCTTAACGGCAATGCTCCAAAATGTGTTCAGTTGTAACAAATGTACCACACTAATGAAGGATGTTAATGTGAATAACGTGGGAGGGATAGGGAGTGGGTCATGTGAGACTCCCCTATATTTTTTATGTAACTTTATGTAATCTAAGTATCTTTAAAAAAAAATTAAAAAGTTTTTGAAAACTTATTCAGATATGTAAGGGGTTCAGAATAGGCAAAGTAATCTTGAAAAACTAGAAGGAATTTGGAGGACATAGGCTTCCCGATTTTAAAGCATATGACAGAGCTAAAGTAATCAAAATAGTATGGTATTGGCAGAAGGACAGATTCATAGACCCATGGAATTGAATTCAGAGTTCAGAAATAAACCTCACATCTATCATCAACCTTGGAAAATCATGTGGAGTACAATAAGCCAGACACGACACAAGAAGACAAACATTATATGATTCCACAGATATGAAATAATTAGAATAATTAAATTCATAGAATAATAAACTAGAATACAGGTTACCAGGGCCTGGGTGGATGTAAAGAATGGAGAATTAATGTTTAAATTGTATAGCATTTCTCTTCATGTTGATGGGAAAGTTTTGGTAATGGATAGTTTTCATGGTAGCACAAACTTGTGAATGTAATTAACAACACTGAATATTATACTTGAATGTGGTTAAAAGATGAAACCTAAGATGTAGATATGTTACTAGAAAAAAACTTAAACAGGACTGTACAATGCAAACAGTGAAATCTAATGTAAACGATAGACTGTAACAGTATAATTATATTATTGTTTAATAAGTTGTAACAAAGTTATCTCACTAATACAAATTGTTTATATTGGGATAACTCTGTGGGTGGGTGGGGTATTTATGGGAACCCTGTATTTCCCACATGATTTTTCTGTAAACTTACAACTTCTTTAACTAAAAAGAAAGAAAAAAGGAAATATGATATGTTGAAGGATGTCTACCACAGACTTAATGGCTAACAGTTGGAACTGTTTAAATATCTACCTTTAGTAGATATATAAATATATTAGGGGAAGTGGGTGTGGCTCAATTGATAGAGCTCCCGTTTACCATATACGAGGCCCTGGGAAGCGAGGGTGGGCCGGGCCAACGCAGCCCAGTGGGCTGATGCAGCAAGACCTCACAGCAGGAAGCGGGTGTGGCTCAATTGATAGAGCCCCCGTTTACCATATGAGAGGCCCCGGGTTCGCTTCCCGGGGCCTCCTTGTGAGGGCAGGCCAGCCCGCACGTCGCAGTGGGCTGATGCAGCAAGACCTCACAGCAAGGGGGAGATAAGCAGACACAGAAGAAACACACAGTGAATGGACACAGCAAGCACAAGCAGCAAGGGGGGGATAAATAAATAAAAAAATAAATCTTTAAAAAAAAAATATATATATATATATATATTAGGATATGAATAAAAGAATAGATGTTGATTTAAAAATGTGTATTTGAAGAATAATCAGTGGTGCTGGGAAATTCTCATGCTCATATGAAAAAACTGCTATTCAGAGGATATACAACAGTAACCATGATCTGATTTTGTATAAATAAACATATTTTATGAAAAAATGCAGGGAGAGTATTTACACACCTTGATTGTGTGTGAGTTGGCCCCTGCTCACCTCGTCAACCACATCTCCAACAGCCTCTCCACTGCTTGCCAAGAGGCAGGTCACCTGCTGACCCTTTGTGCTGCTCTGCCTCTGCTGGAATGTTGTTCCCTCACCCCCACATACCAGCTCATCCCACCCATCAAGTCCCAACACAAATGTCATTTCCACAGACACTCCCTCACCTAAAGAGTCTCTTCCAGCTACTCCCAACTACTCCCCAGCTACTCTCACTTCATCACCCTGTTTATTTCCTTCATAAAATTTATCATAATCTGCAGTTACTGCAGAGAATTTCTTTGTTTCCTGTACTTCCCCCACAAGAAATAAAACAGAGTTTCTGAGGGTAGGGAATCACTCCTTTGCTTATCACTAGCCCCCAGAGCCTGGAACACGACCCGGCATACTTATGTGTCAATATTTGTAGAGTGAGTAAGCAATAGTTTTGATTTGAAGACAGTAAAAATTTTAATTTCTGATTTGTTTTTTTCTTTTTGCATATTTTAAAATGTTCTATGCTAAATATGTGTTACTTCAATAATCTGAAAAAATAGAGATAAATGTTAGTTGTGAGTACTGTATTGTACTCATTGTACAGAATTTAAGTAAAGCACATTTCAGGGAATGAAAGAAGCAGGGACCCATGCATGTGCTGTACATGTCTTTTTGCTAATTTGTCCTTCTAGAGATTCATAGGTAGCAGGATTCTGTGTCACTTCTGCCTCTCATTCTTTTGATCCTGGGATAAGGTCACCGTTGTTAGTCAGGGTTCCCTGGGGCAGGTCAAGCTGCAGGGGCTGAGGCACCCCCTCCTGTGGGGCCTGACAGACCCCTCAGGGAGTCGAGATTGCTGGATCTTCTTCCCAGTTCTAGTATAGCCAAGGGATTGATGATTATGCTATTCAGCTTCCATTTCTGTAAAATTGGGAAAAGCCTTCTCTTATCCTCAAGGATTCAATGACTCAGGGAAGTGAAGGTGAGGAGGCTCCTCAGGTGTGCAGGCCCCATGCAGAACTGGGAGGCAGCCCGGACACCCTCAATGGTGGCTGGAGAAATACTATGAGAGTCATCCATGAAGCCTCAGGCCAAGTGGCTCATCAAGGGTGAGCTCAAAGCAGCAGCCCAGCCAATCTCAGCCAGCTTCAGAACGTTCACAATGTGAGAAATCCCACCACACAGGACTATCACAGCTGGACAGCTGGGAGTAACCCCATCAACTGCCCGTCAGCCCTTTTCTAATAAACTACCAAGCTCAAAACACCTTTAAATATCTGATATTGTATTGGCTATACGATCATCAGACAACATAGACTTTAAAACTAAAAATGTTACCAGAGATTAAGAAAGAAATTTAATAATGATATAAGGGTCAATCCATTAAGAAGTTATGATTATAAGCATGTATGCACCTAACAACAAAGCCCCAGAGCGGCGGATGGGAAGGCTGACATAATTGAGAAGAGAATAGAGAATTCAACAATAATAGATGGAGATATCAATACCCCTTTTAGTAATGCATGGAACAACTAAGCAGAAGGTCAAAAACGAAATCAAACCCTTGAACAGCAGTATACAGAAACCCCACCTAACAGAGTCTATAGAACACTGCACCCAACAAGAGTACAATACACATTCTTTTCAAGTGCACATGGAAGGTTGTCCATGATGGACAATATGCCAAACCATACAACAAGCCCTAAGTTTAAAAGGACTGGAATTGTACAAATTATGTTCCCTGATCACAATGGAATGAAAGTGGAAACTAATAACAGAAAGGAGTTTGAGAACTTCATAAATATGTGTAAATTAAATGAAATACTCCTAAAATGCTGTGGTTTAAAGGGGTAATCACAGGGGAAATTAATAAATACTTTGAGATGAATGAAAATGATGATACATCATAACAAAACATTTTGGATTCAGGTTAAGCAGTGCTTAGAAGGAAATTTACAGCTATAATTGCCTACATTAAAAAAGAAGATCTCAAATAATCTTAATTTCCAACTTAATACACTGGAAAAAGAAAAACAAACAAATCCCAAAATAAACATAAGGAAGAAAATAGAAAGATCAAAACAAATTAAATAGAGAATAGTAAAACAATAGAGAAAATGAAACCAAAAGTTGGTTCTTTGCAAAGATCAGCAATATTGACAAACCTTTAGCTACACTGACAAGCAAAAAAACAGAGAGGGGAAAAACTCAAACTACTAAAATCATAAATGTAAAGTGGGATGTTATTACTTAGAGAAATTAATTGATATTTAAGAAATTAAAGAATGATACAGGAATACTATGAACAACTGTATGCCAACAAATTAGATAGCTTAGATGAAATACACAAATTCCTAGGGAGCCATAAACTACCAAAACCGGCTCAAGCAGAAATAGAAAATCAAAGTGGACCTCTAACATGTAAAGAAATTAAAATAATAACTAAAAAAATTCCCAGAAAGGACTAGATAGTAGAGTCTATCAACTTAAAGTAGAATTAAGAACACTTCTTCAAACTTTTACAAACAGAAAAGAAGGGAATACTTCACAACTCCCTTTATAAGGCCAGTATTGTCCTGACATTAAAACCAAAGATATCACAAAAAAAGAAAACTGCAGACCAATATCCTTTATGAATATAGGTGCAAAATCCTCAATAAAATACAAAAAAAACAAATACAACGGCATATTAAATGAATTATGCTTCATGACTAAGTAAGATTTATCCCAGGAATGCAAATTTGGTTAAAGCCCCAAAATTATCTCATGTACTGCACCACATCAATAGAATAATGGGAAAAAAACGACCCAACATGCAGCAAACTAGAAATAGAAGGGAACTTCCTCAACCTGATAAAGGGCATCTAAGAAAAACCTACAGCTAATATGATACATATTGGTGAAAGACGAATGTTCTCCTCATAAGATCAGGAACAAGATAAGAATGTCCACTCCCACCACTGCACTTATATTCAACATTGTGTTGGAGTTTCTCCCTAGCATAATCAGGCAAGAAGATAAAGTAAAGGCATCCAGACTGGAAAAGAATTAAAACTATCTCTATTTGCAAACAATATGAGAGAGGGCCGAGACCATATTGAAAAAGAAGAACACAGTTGGAGGACTCATACTTTCTGATTTCAAAACTATCTACAAAGCTAATCAAAACAGTGAAGTACTGGCATAAGGATAGACATAAAGATCAATACAACAGAATTGAAAGTTCTGACATAAAATGTCATATTTACAGTGATTTTCAACAAGAATGCTAAGACAATTCAATGGAGGAAAGAATAGTCTTTTCAACATATGTTTTAAGACAACTGAATATCCACAGGCAAAAGAAAGAAGTTGGACCCTTAACTCACACCATATACAAAAACTAACCGAAAGTGGATTAAAGACCTAAGTGGGGGAAGCGGGTGTGGCTCAATGGATAGAGCTCCCGGTTACCATATGGGAGGCCCCGGGTTCGCTTCCCGGGGCCTCCTTGTGAGGGCAGGCCGGCCCGCACAGCGCGGTGGGCTGATGTAGCAAGACCTCACAGCAAGGGGGGGATAAGCAGACACAGAAAAAACGCACAGCAAATGGACAGAGCAAACACAAGCAGCAAGGGGGGGATAAATAAATAAATAAATAAATCTTTAAAAAAAAATAAAATAAAAAAAGACCTAATAGGAAGAGGTGGGATTACAAAACTCTTAGAAGAAAACAGGTATAAATCTTAATAACTGTGGATTAAGCAATGCTTTCTGAGATATGAAACCAAAAGCACAAGTGAATAAAGAACAAAATAAACTGGATTATCAAAATTAAAAACATTTGTGCTTCAAGGAACATTATCAAGAAAGTAAAAAGACAAGCCACAGAATGAGAGAAAATCTTGACAAATCATGTATCTGTTAAGAGACTTGTATCTGGTATATATGAAGATCTCTTAAAACTCAAAATTAAAAAGATAAGTAACCCAATTAAAAGATGGGCAAAGGATATGCATACACAGTTTTCCAAAGAAGATTTTCATATAGCCAATGAGCACATAAAAAGATATTTACTATTATTTGCCATCAGGGAAATACAAATCAAAACCATAGTGAGATACAACATCACACACACTAGTATGGCTATAATAAAAAAGAAAAATAATGAAGTATTGACAAGGATGTGGAGAAATTGGAAGCCTCATACAGTGCTGCTGGGTATGGAAAATGGTGCAGCCAAATCAGAAAACTGTCAGTAAATTCCTCAAATGGTTAAACCTAGAGTTACCATTTGATCCAGCAATTCCACATGTAGGTATATACCCAAGAGAGGTGAAAATATATGTCCACACAAAGACTTGTACAAGAATGTTCATAGCAGCATTATTCATAATTGTCAAAAATAGTGGAAACAACCTGAATGTCCATCAAATGATGAATGGATGAATAAAATGTGGATAAATAAAATGTAGCCATACAATGAAATTATCCTTCAATAAAAAGGAATGAAGTATTGATTGCAACACGAAGGAAACTTGAGAACATGATGCCTATGAAAGAAGCCAGTCACAAAGGGCCACATATTATATAATTCTATTTACAAGAAATGTCCAGAAGTGACAAATCTACAGAGACAGAAAGTAAGTCAGTGATAGGGCTGGCATGACGGGGGACATTAGCAGATGGCAGCTAGGTGTGGGGGTGGATTTCCTTTAGGGGTGACTGATAAAAATATTCAAAAATTGATGGTGGCAGTGGATGCACAGCTCTGTGAGTATAGTGAAAGTGATGGAATTGTACCATTATAGTGTCCTGTTTGTAACATGAGCGCTTACTTGTGAGTTGCCAACAGCCCCATGAGAAGATGGAAAATTCTTGACACTGAGGAGTCCCTCTTGTCCCCAGGGGCACTGCCCCCCACAAGTTAGGACATGACCCTGATTTCCAACTTTATGTAATGGAATCATTCAGAATACTCTCTTTAGGTACGATTACTTGTGTACACCAAAGGTATGTTCGAGAGATTCATCACAGTTGTAGATGATGCCCTAACATGTTTGGGCTCATTGCTGTGCAGTATTTGATTTTGTGGCTGAGCCACCCATAATATATTCAATGAATTGTCGATGTGATTTCCTGGGGCGGGTCTTTAGGAGGAGGGCTGCAGGAACATTCTAGAACATGTTTTAGTTGCACATGTGAACATCTTCTATAAGAGGTATTGATAATGAAGAGGATAAAGAATAATAGAACATGAATTAAATATAAGAGAAATAAAAGAAATTGCACACTGTAAGAATATCCTAATTTATATGCATATGTATATCCACGTCTTTTACCCCTTTTCTATGTGGACTCTTCCATTTTCTCATTCCTGAAAAGTAGTTATTTCATAGTATTTGCTACAATTTCTTGACAGTGGCATTTTCTGATATATTTAATGGACCTGGAATTAGGCTGCACAATTTACAAAAAGCACGAGGAAGACCTTAAAAACTGCCTCTTGCAAGAAGGCCCTGGAGAAAAAAAGGTTGGTGAATAAAATTGACCCCAAAGAAGCACCAATCTGCTGGGAATCAAAACGACAAGCTAGGAGGGCCATTGAGGGAAGGATTAGGAGAGTCGTCAGGAGATGCTCCTGGTAGAATGGGGGTTTCCTGACCCGCTGTCAGCGGGTCTCAGGGTTCCTGTGCTGGATGGAGAATGTGCTGGTTCTGAGCAGAGAGCTTGGGAGCCCAGGAGCGACCTACAGGAGTCCACATGCCCTTCCTCTGGGCAGAGCCGCTACTGCAGGTCCCAGCCTCTTCACCTTCTGTGCCCCATGATTGTCCCTGTGGTCCTTGCCCTTCTGGTCACATGTTACCCTGTGCTGGGGAAACTGCCTAGTTTATCTGATCATCCCTCCCTCTTTCAGTACTTTCCTTGAAGTTAGGGAAGCTTCTCATCCAGGCAGAGCTCTGTTGTCATAGTCTTGTGAATTGAATCTGTTGCAGGACACTCTGGAGTAGAAGGATGGGTCTCAGTGATAGTAACCCACCCCCAGTGGAGCTGCCATCTCCCTCCAACATTCAGCCTGCTGCAGGCACCTGTCCTCTAGCTGTTCAGTGGGTGAGGACCCTGCTGGAGCATCCTTTGGGCATCAGCTCCCCCAGAAGAAATGGTGGGTGGGTTCCTCCAGCATCCTGTGCCTTGTGGAGGCTGTGAGTAGACAGGAAATCCTTGGGGGCAGGGCCCCCAGGTAGGCATCCTAGGAGCCAGGGCTCAGGGTAGCTGAGTTAGGATCCAGCAGCCTCTGTGCCTTCCTCTGGTGCTTCCTTTAACTTTCCCAGCTCTTCTCAAGGAGGAAAATCCTGTTTCGTTTGTGGTTTTATAATTTTTGGTGCCTCTTGAGCACCTGTGTGTCCTACAGGTACTGCTCCCAACGTGCTACCCTTTGTAATTCTCTGTCATGTTTTCACTTCTCAGCTGCAGTGCATTTTCCTGGTGGGTGTCCAGCAGTGGATCACCAATTTCAACCCCTGAACAGCACCTGTGTGTAGAATTCGGTGGAATGGGGATGTGTGTGGTCCTTCCAGCAGGAGCCACATCAGCCCTGTAGTCCTAGTGTGTGTGCACACCTGGGGAATAAAGGCATCTCAGAGCACATTCCAGGTGTCTGCACTGCTGCACACTCACTCCTCCTTTGGTGCCATAGATGTCTCTGTGCAATAAACATCAAAAGGGATTTTCTTTCCATATGGTGATTATTTTGGGTGCTTTTGTGAATCCATCCCCTTACTTTAGGTCAGGAAGTCTTTGCTGGCTCATTTCCGGCTCTCCCAGGTTTGATTGTAGGCTCATTTGTTCATCCATCCCTCCATCCAATCATTCATCCATCCATCCATCCATGCATCTATTTATTCATTTTCCAACCTCTCCATACAGCTTTCTCAACTCAGCAGGAATTCAAATCCATATATACATATATATATTGCTAGGAAGCTGCCACCAGAATCTGCCTGTCTCCCTCTCTGGGACCCAGGCTCATGGAGTGACAGCAGGAAACAGGGTAGGAATGCTGCTGAATGGAGCAACCGGGTCCTGCTTCTCAGGAACTCCAAGCTGACCCTCGCTTGGTAAGAGAGAGCCCCTCTGCTTCACAGCACAAAAGGTCAAGGCATAGTGCAAAGACTACTGCAAAAGCCAGCTCTGATACTTTGGTCCAAACCTTGTGTTGGCCTGTAAGCCCCACCACGATTTGGTGGGGGTATGGATAAATATACAAGAGTAGGTCTCTGAGGTCAGCAAGGCTGGTCTGTTATCCCTGTGGAGAGGAGGCTGAAGGGCCGAGGCATGCTCACAGACCCCATGCTGGACAAGGACAGACGGTTATGCCCTGAAGACATGTCAGTAGTGCTCCCAGGTGGAAAGGCTTTCAGCTTGGCTCCATTACATGCCAGGAAAGCCGAGAGTCCTAGTACACCCCCGGGGAGAACTTCTTTCTCTGGACTGACCTGGAAAGGGTCTAGAAAGCTGACTTAGCCTGGGGCGCAGTTGACAGATGGTCCCACAAACTCCACCAGCAACCCAAAACTCACACACGCCTATCCCTCCTTCCAGGGACAACCAGTCACCGAGCTAGGACAGGATGTCAGGGAGCTGATACAGCATTAGTGAAGGCATCCACCACCAAGGGGGTCCTGCTGGCCTCCAAGAATAAAGGGCAGGGGCTGCAACCCAAGGAAGAGACAGATGGTCAAGAAATGGGAGAGACACTCGAGGAATCCAGCAGGCTCTGGGCAGGTTTGTAGTGTCCAGAGCCTCCTCTTCAGGAGAGTGTGACAGATGTAGGACCCCCTCATCAGACCCCCTCATCAGAGTCCTTGCTCAGAGCCATCCATCCAGGAAGAAATCTTGGGGATGCAGAAAATTACTCTGTCATGATTCCACCCAAAGGAAACAGTAAGTGAAAAAGAATAAAAATCAGTGGTAATACTGGCAGTGCTTTGCTACCAATACTTAAATTTATATCAGATCCTATAAAAACATTTCAGTCTCTACGAAAACCTCCTCCTTCTCCATTCCACTGGGATATTCAAGGGTATGATAACTGTGATAGCCTTGGACTGGCTCATGTCATTTCCCCCTCCCTCGACCCCAGCAGATGGGGTCACAGTTCACCCATGTGCTCAGTGCAAATGCCCAGGACCATGCTAGATGTGCCCTTTCAGGCCAAGTACATCAACGATTCAGGCTACTACACCTCCAGGTGATTCCAAATGTCAGAGTTTCCCCACCACCCAGCACCTACCATGTACGGGTTTTTGCGTACTGACTTGCCATCCTCTACTGAACCCCCACCCCCACCCCGATTAGATTTGCAGGGCACTGTAGGGAAGAATCCTTGAGACATGGAATTCTGGCTTGAGAACACAGACAGTGACTGGAACGCCAGACACTAGCTCAAAAGGAAAACCTGGAGAGCACTGTTTGAACTCTTGCAGGCACCAAGACTCAAGGATAAGAGAGACAACAGGTGTGAACTTTGCCTGCAATAAACGTCCAACCTACAGCTGAGTGTAATTAATCACTAGCCATGCTTCTCTGTGTGTAACTGAAACCTTGCTCTGCTAATAAAAGTGCTGGGCTGTCTGTGCTTCGGGGCTGCTGTGGTAGATACGTTCTGCTAGCCCCCTGACCCCAGCTTTCTCTTAAACTCTTAGTCTTGTCTTTCTTATATCGCGGTACCCTTCGCCAAGTCACCCACTTTACAGCAACAGGGCACAGCATTCAAAGCGATGCTTATAAAGCATAACTTAGGCCATGTCCCTCCAGTGAGCCACAACTTCATCAGATTCCTGACACTGTGGAGAAAATCCTATGTCCTCCAACCAGTCATCCTCACCCTTCTGCACACCTGCCTCTCATCACTTCCCTTGTGGAGACTCAGGTTCAGGGATAGTTAAGCCAGTCCTCAGCTTCCCGCCTTGGCCTAACTCAGTGCTTCTCGGTGGCTGCCTGTCTTGCTTTTGCAAACCTAAGTGTGCCTGGGTCCTTTGACTCATCACCTTGTTGCAGGGTCCTCCCTGCATACCAGTCCTACAGGCCAGCCCCTTCCAATGTCACTTGCTTCCCAGTGGACCCTATAAACTGTTGTGAAGTTTGCAACCCAGCCTGCACTATGACATTCAAGAATTTGGAGCTCACGTACATCCCTTACCTAAGACCCAAGGGCACACAGCCCTCTGACATCTTTTCTGTTACCGCATAGGCCCCCAAAAGTGTGGGTTTACAGAAAGGGTGAACCATCTTCCTGAATATCAACTCAACCTGGCACATCTGTTCCCACTGCCTGGCTGGTGTGCTTCCTATTCAGCAAAGCCACAGGCAGGTTGAGCCCATTTATCGTACCAAGTGCCCCCATGCCCTGGAGAGGCCCAGATGCATCTTCTCTGCTTGTCTTACCTCCTTGGGTTTTTGTTTTTCAGCCACTTCTTCCCTTCGCTTCTCTCCTGCTCGTCCTCTCTGCCCTTCACTCTCCCAACAATAATCTCAGGATCAAACTCTGTGTCTGTCCCCCTCAGACACTAGCAGGATTTCTGATGATAATATTTAGTCCCCAGCATACCATCTCTCCTCTACCCCTTTTTCAAGATCTCTGCTCCCTAAAGAAACCTGAGGAAAGTTGAAGAATCTCTCATGAATCTTGTATTCTCTTAAAATGTCGACCACATTAAATTAGTACTGACTGTTTTCTTCCACTTTAGGACTTCCCAAACTTTGGTCTGGTTCCAGGGGAGACCTGGGGCTGCAAGAAGTAGAGCAGTGGCCAGCCACCTTCCTCTGACTCTGTTTGATCCACAGCAGGTTGTAAACGAACTCGTCCTCGCTGTCCTGATTGAACTGGAATATGGCAAACTCCACTCACATGGTGAAATACTGCCATGTTTTGCTAACATCAAAAAATTGTTTGTGAACATTCCAGATGTGACCTAACAGAAAAATGAGCCCCACAAGCTGAGGCACCAGGAGAGCCATGTGTGCTCACCACGTCAGTGCTGGAGTCTGAGAACAATGGGTAGCGGGAGGTGGCAGCCACAGCTATCAGTGACGCCCGTCATGGCTCTGAACACCATGGAGCCCTGCCCCTAGAGTACACAAGCTTAGCACCTCTTCCTGCCTTGGACCAGCGCCTAGGTCCAGGTTCTCCATCTTATGCCCCCGCCTAGTCCCCTGTTATCACCAAATGCATGGTTGAGCAGCAGGCGTCATCCCATGCACTCACTTCCCCCCATGGTGTCCATATCCTCCTCCCTAAAGCTTGGACACAACATGCATCAATGTGCTGATCCCCTGCACATGTCAGAGGATACTCCCCCTGCCCCAGGCCACCCATGAAAATGACCCAGGTGGGGGCTGTGCCTACCTTGTTGAACTCCCAGCAGTGCACGCAAGGTCCAAAAGGTCATGGGACTAGGAAGAAATTGGATTGCCCAAATCACAGGGAAAGGAGGGAAGAGGCAGATCTGCTTGTCACCTTAGCTGTGCCAATGATCCCAGGCCAGGACAGCAGAGCCTATGTGGGGAGAGGGAGGAATCATTGCTGTGGCAAATGGTGGTACCATTTCCTCCATCTGCTTCTGCCCATGCCCAGGGCCCTCTCTAGAGCCTGATGTCCAACCCGCCATCCCCCTTTACCCACTCTGAGCCTGACAGGGACAGACAGGGGTTTCTCAAATCCTTGGGTGGACTGAACCCCAGAAATTGTGGGAACTGGAGCCCCAGACGTCAGGTCTGTTCAATGTGGACAACAGCTAGGGGCATGAGGAGGGGTCGGGGTAGGGAAGACATGTGTTCCCATGATGCTCAGGCTTTCTCTGGTCCCATGGCCTCAAAGAGGCATCAACCCACGATGCCCAATTCACAGAGAGCTGTTCAGGATTAAAACGGGCAATGGAATGGTGAGGGCAGGCAGCTGGCAGAGCCAGAGCACGTGAAGACGCACTGACCTGAGAATCATGTCACCAGTATGTTGTGATCTCAAAAATGAGGTCACAGAAGGCACAGCACTGAGAAATATGGAAGTGGTGGGCTATGCAGAGGATGCCCTCATCCAGAGCACTTTCACTGTCACGTGGGAATTGATGCTGACAACAAACAGCACCACCCGGTGGTGGAATGAGACACAGCCACCTGCTGTGAATTGCTTCCAGGGCTCATGACTGCTTACACCCTGGAAACTGCAGAGCACAATGCTTGATCTTCTTCAGCGATCCTGCATCATCTTAATCAACAACAGGGTAGGTAGTGAGGCCCCTTTAGTTCCTGATGAGGGTATGACCAGCATCTCCATTTCTAGGCCACTCTTGCCAAGGCTTAGCAATGTCATTAGACACTCAAGAAATCAGTTTGGAATCCTTGGTCCTTTCTGGGGAGCTTTGGCTCTCTGTGATGCTCATTTCTGCATTTTGGTTATAATCTTCCTCCTATTTTCTCTTTGTTCACTTTTCCATTCCTTGTTTGACGTCTTGAGACAGAGACTGTTTCTATGATCTCTACCCTTTGTCAGCAACATCAACCTTTCCAGCTCCCTGTAAACCCAAAGCCAGCAGCAGCCCCGACGTGTTATGCCAAAGTTTTAATCGTTTCCTGAAAAATGTATTCAAATCTCCATTAAGAATCTTTCTCTAGCCCACCTATCATTTAGAGATTAATAACAAAACCTAGTTCCTGTAAATCCCAGGCTTGCCCATAAAACCAAATTAAAATACAGCCAATTAGTTATCACCAACTAACTTTCTCATTCCTAAGCAATCACCACCTCCCCACTTTGTAAAGCCCCCAAAGTGAAATGGAAACTTCATGCCACCCAATCAGTACATTTCTTAACTTGCTTCTGTATTCGCCCTTTAAAAGCTGCTTTTTTCCAGCCCCTTGGTGGATCTCCGTTCTACTTTCTGAATGGGATGATGCCCGATTCACCAATCCTCTGTAAATCTGTAAGATCCTAAATTTCCTGCAAAGTTTTTCATTTATCGAGATGTATTCCTGAAGCACCAATCAGAACAGCAAAAGGCTGAAGCCCCTCCCCAACTTTAGGAAGAGAAAGAGGAAAGGTCGGAGAGGCAAGGTGGTGTCGGTTTAGGAGGGCACTCACTAACTAGCTCTCTGAGGATGGCCGATTATGGTCAGGTTCCTGCCCGGGTGTCTGTGCTGTGGGCACATGGAGAGAGAAGCTTGGGACATTTAGCTGCAGGCAGATCCATGGCATGGAATGATTCGTAGAGATTTGTGAGTTTTAAGCCTGCCTGTGGTGGTTAACACACACGGTTGAGCCCCACCTACAGGGGAAAAGGTTGGTTTCAGCCACAAATCCTGCACCCGTGACTCCAGCTCCTGGTGCTAGGCAGCATTCTCCGAGAGAGGGAGGGTTCTGACAGAAGGTGGAGAGGGGTTTAACTTCTGTGGATTTGGCTGCCTGGACCCCACCCCCCATAGCTTTGGGGAGCAGATAAGCCAGCTTGAAGCAGCGCCAAGCTGAGGGGAGAGGCGAATCTGCTGAGGAAACCTGATTTACCCAGCAGCCCACTAACACTGAGACTTGGCTCCAGAGGGGGCGGAGTCAGCCAATTTTATCGCTCTGCACTGACAAGCATCAGAGCTTCACCTCCCCTGGGGAGGCCAGGAGGTGGGAAGTGCTTGATTAGTTTCCTCGAGCCTATTTAGGGTCTCCCCCGTGAAGGGGGTGGTCTAGCAGAGGACTTCTTTTGGGTCCCTTATATCGCCAAAAAAAAAAAAAGACCGTCTCTTTAAAAAATGAACTCTTCTTTTTAGTTTAGTTTAATACCTAAAATCTGCCTCAAAACCTGAAAATAGAACCCTGCAGTGAAATTGATTGATAAACACAAGCAGGCTGAGAGAATCCACAAGAACCCTAGAGGGCACACTGCCTCCTTAGCTTTGTTTGACTGCTTGCTTGTGTGGTTCTTTGGTTTTTCTCTGTTTATTTGTTGTCTCTTGCTTTTCTTTCCTCTTTCCTACCCCCTTTCTTTTTTCCTTCATTTTTTTTTAATTACATGCTGCTAGCTTGCCTCTTCTTTGCTGTGCTTCTTCTTCAGTGATTTCCCATTCTCTGTCTATATTGATTTTGGTATCCCAAGCTATCTCTGATCCTTCCTTCATCTTTCTGCCTTCTACTTTCTGTTGTGGTTCTTAGACACCATGTTTTTTCATTAGCCCACAACTTAAGGGTGTCAATTTCTATTCTATCTATTTTGTTTTCTTCTTTTTTTAATTAACTTTTTCCTTTTAGCCCTTTCTTTACTCTTTCTCTCCCTCCTCATGATTCTAGCCTTCTAATTCATTAAATATATATTCCTCTATTTGGTTTCCCAGTCCATTGTATATACTCCACTTTTTTCCCTATTACTCTACACTGAGTTAAATATTCATTTCACTAAGTCTTATTTGGCCCCTCTTCTAACTTTTTTCAATATTACTATTATCCTTCTTCCTTACTCACATCTTTCGATTGCTCTGGCACTAATCCTTTGCCTTCAAGGTAACACAGAAAGAAGCAGGGAAATAAAATAAGAAGAAAAAGTGTCAAAGAGGAAACTTAACATACAAACAGATCCACTAGCTAAATAAAACTGTAGAGGAGAGAGAGAAGCTAATCAACTGAATAAAACCATCAAGATAAAATGATGACTAGAGGGTAACAAAAAATTACAAACCACACTGAGAAACAGGAAGACATGGACGAGTCCAATGAACAAACTGAAAACCAGGAAGAGATGCAGAACATCGAACAACTAATCAAAGCTTTCCAAACAAATATCATGAACCAACTTAATGAAGTGAAGGAAGAGATTAAGGATATAAAGAAGACACTGGGAGAACATACTGAAGAAATTGTAAACATATGCAAAAAGATAACGGATATGATGGTGATCAATGGCACAATCCAAGAAATCAAAAAGATGCTAGATTCACATAACAGCAGATTTGAACAAGCAGAAGAAAGAATTAGTGATGTGGAAGACAATACATCTGAAATCAAACACATAGTAGAACAGATAGACAAAAAAATAGAAAAAATCCAGCAGGGACTCAGGGATTTAACTGACAAAACAAGATGCACAAACATACATATTATGGACATCCCAGAAGGAGAAGAGATGGGAAAGGGAACAGAAGGAGTGTTGAAGGAAATAATGGCTGAAAACTTCCAAACCTATTGAGAGAGATGGATGTGCAGATCCAGGAAGCAAAGCACACCCCAAACAGTATAAATCCCAACAGTCCAACTCCAAGATATATACTTGTCAAAATGTCCAATGCTCAAGACAAAGAGAAAATACTCAAGGCAGCAAGAGAAAAGAGAACCATCACATACAAGGGAAGCACAATAAGATTAAATGCTGATTTCTCATCTGAAACCATGGAGGAAAGAAGACAGTGGTATGACATAGTCAAAGTACTAAAAGAAAAAAACTTTCAGCCACAAATTCTCTATCCAGCAAACTGGCATTCAAAAATGATGGAGAGTTCAAAATATTCACAGATAAACAGAAATTAAGAGAGTATGCGAATAAGAAACTGGCACTTCAAGAAATACTAAAGGAAGTTCTACAAGTTGAAAGGAAAAATCAAGGAAGAGAGAGTGGGAGGAGAGTTTAAAAACAACTAAAAAGACATAAACAGAAATAAAACAACATATGACATACATTAACCCAAAGAAAATATGACTGAAGTAAGAAATTTGTTGTGAGTAATAACACTGAATGTTAATGGATTAAATTCACCACTCAAGAGAAACAGATTGGCAGAATGGATAAGTAAATATGATCCATCTATATGTTCTCTACAAGAAACCCACCTTCAACCCAGGGATTCAAGGAGGCTGAAAGTGAATGGCTGGAAAACAATTTTACAAGCTAATAATAGCCAAAAAAGGGCAGGCGTGGGTATTCTAATATCAGACAAAATAGACTTTAAATGCAAAACTATTGTAAGAGAAAAAGATGGACACTATATATTAGTAAAAGGGGTAATCTCTCAAGAAGAGAGAACAATCATAAACATTCATGCACCTAATTGGGATGCCTCAAAATACATGAGGCAAACTCTGTATAAACTACGTGGAGAAATAAATGCCTCTACAATTATAGCAGGGGACTTTAGTACACCATTATCATCAGTAGACAGAACATCTAGACAGAGAATCAATAAAGAAACAAAGGCTCTCAACAATACATTAGAGGACCTGGACTTAATAGACATATACAGAACAATACACCCAAATACAGCAGGATTTACATTCTTCTCAAGTGCACATGGATCATACTCCAAGATAGACCACATGCTAGGCCACAGAACAACTCTCAATGAATTCAGAAAGATTGAGAGTATACAATATAATTTCTCTGATCACAATGGAATGAAATTGGAAATCAGTAAGGGCCAGAGAAACAGGTTAGCACAAGGATATGGAAGTTAAACAACACACTCTTAGACAAACAGTGGGTCAAGGAAGAAATCTCAAAAGAAATCAGTAACTACCTTGAAATTAATGAAAACGACAGTACAACATATCAAAACCTATGGAATGCAGCCAAAGCTGTCCTGAGAGGGAAGTTCATAGTCATAAATACATATATTAAAAAAGAAGAAAGAGCTAAAATTGAAGACATAACTACACACTTGGAGGAATTGGAAAAACAACAACAAACTAAACCTAAAGGAAGTAGAAAGAAGGAAATAACAAAGATTAGAGCAGAACTAAATGAAATAGAGAAGAAAGCACTAGAAAAAAATAAACAAAACCAAAAGCTGGTTCTTCAAGAATATCAATAAAATTGACAAACCCTTAGCCAGACTAACAAAGAAAAAGAGAGAACAGATGCACATACACAAAATAAGGAATGACCAAGGGGATATCACTTCTGACCCCACAGAAATAAAGAGTATCATAAGAGGATACTTTGAAAAATTATATGCCAACAAGAATGATAATTTAGAGGAAATGGACAAGTTTTTAGAAATGCACAAACAGCCTATATTGATGAAAGAAGAAATTGATGGACTCAACATTCCAATTACAAGTAAAGAGATAGACTCAGTCATCAAAACCTCCCAAATAAGAAGAGCCCAGGACAAGATGGCTTCACAGCTGAATTCTACCAAACATTCCAGAAAGAGCTAACACCAATTCTGCTTAAGGTCTTCCAAAAAATAGAAGTAGAAGGAATATTGCCTAAATCATTCTACCATGCCAATATTACCCTAATACCAAAACCAAACAAAGATACCACTAGAAAGGAAAATTGCAGACAAATTTCTCTAATGAACCTAGATGCTAAAATCCTCAACAAAATACTTGCTAATCGCATTCAACAACATATCAAAAGGATTATACACCATGACCAAGTGGGATTCATCCCGGGTATGCAAGGATGGTTCAATATAAGAAAATCAATCAATGTAATACACCACATAAACAGATTGAAAGAAAAAAATCACATGATCATCTATATAGATGCAGAAAAAGCATTCGACAAAATGCAGCACTCTTTCCTGATAAAAACACTGCAAAAGATAGGAATAGAAGGAAACTTTTTGAATATGATAAAGGGTATATATGAAAAACTCAAAGCTAACATCATCTTCAATGGTGAAATCCTAAAAGTCTTCCCTGTGAGATCGGGAACAAGAAAAGGATGCCCGCTATCACCACTCCTATTTAACATTGCCTTAGGAGTACTTGCTCGAGCATAGAGGCAAGAAAAAGATATAAAAGGCATCCAAATTGGAAAAGAAGAAGTAAAAATTACATTATTTGTAGACGACATGATCCTATACATAGAAAGCCCAGAGAAATCTACAACAAAGCTTCTAGAACTTATGAAAGTGTTCAGTAATGTCACAGGCTTTAAGATCAGTGCTCAAAAATACGTAGCATTTCTGTACACCAATAGCGAGCAATCTGAGGAGGAAATCAAGAAAAATACCATTTACAATAGTCACTAAAAGAATCAAATACCTAGGAATAAATTTAACTAAAGTTGTAAAGGACTTATACACAGAAAACTACATAACACTTTTAAAGGGAATCAAAGAAGACTTAAATAAATGGAATAATATTCCCTGTTCATGGATAAGAAGACTAAACATCATCAAGATATCTATCCTACCCAAAATAATCTACAGATTTAATGCAATCCCAATAAAAATCAACACTGTGTTTTTTAAGGAACTGGAAAAACTAACTACAAAATGTATTTGGAAGGGTAAGAGGCCCTGAATCGCCAAGATACATTAAAAAAGAAAAATGAAATTGGAGGTATCACACTACCTGACTTTAAAATATACTACAAAGCTACAGCAGACTCTAAGTGTTGGAGAGGATGTGGAGGAATAGGAACCCTCATCCACTGCTGGTGGGATTGTGGAATGGTCTAGTCACTGTAGAGGACAGTTTGGCAATTCCTCAGAAAACTAACAATAGATCTTCCGTACGGTCCAGTGATTCCACTGCTGGGTATATACCCAGAAGAATTGAAAGCAAAGACATGAACAGATATATGCACACCAATGTTCATAGCGGCATTGTTCACAATTGCCAAAAGTTGGAATCAGCCTCGTTGCCCATCAACAGATGAATGGATAAGCAAAATGTGGTACATATATACAATGGAATATTACTCAGCTGTAAGAAGGAACAAAGTGTTAACACACAGAATAACAATGATGAATCTTGAAGACCTTATGCTGAGTGAAGCAAGCCAGGCATTGAAGGAGGAACAGCATATGACTTCATGGATTTGAATTTAGAAAAGTGAGCAGTCTCTGAGAACCACTGTCTGAAAGATAGGTTAACAAGGGAGAGAAAGAGAAGAGAAGGTTGTGAGCCATCACCCACATGGACATAAGCTATGGTAAAGTGATAGAGTATAGCTGCATATTGAAGGATAGGACAGATGGGTCATGATATTACTGGGTTTGGTGGTGCACGGTTGACAGTTGGGTAGATTAGGAAGGGTTCATTAGAATACCCAGGATACTGGGGAGGGGGGAGAAATGGGAGGGGGACTAGGTGAACATGGGACTTGTGGGTATGATGTTGAAAGTGCAAGAGTGGGAATGCTCTTATGGCAGTATGACAAGGTAGTGTCACTGGTTTAGGGTGTAGGTTGGGGGGGCATTCAGGACATGGTGCATCTGGAGTAGGCTTCTGGGAAGTGTGTGAGTGTTCATCCTGTCATAATATGTT
>JAQZBX010014116.1:0-39000 GCA_029593785.1 Cabassous unicinctus
TGGAATATGTGTTTGAATGTGGTTAAAAGGAGGAGTGTTAGGTTGTATATGGTACTGGAATAAAAAATTTTTTTAAATCCATGAAAGTGCACAGCACAAATAGTGAACCCTATGTTAAGCCATGGACTGTGGTTAATAGTAGAATGATAAAAACGTGGTTTCGTCTTATGTAACAGAATTACCACATGAATGCAAGGTGCCATAGAAGTGCCGAATATGGGAATCCTGTATTTTATACATGATTGTTATGTAAACCGACAATGTCTAAAATTTAAATAACAAAAACAAAAAAGGAAGTCACTTAAAAAAGGAAACAATACAAGTATCCAAATCACTGGAACTGAAGAGGGTTAGAATTGTGGGGAAGGACGTATCTATCAGTTAATTGCAAATGATTCAAGAATTTTAACCCAAGCTGAAAAATTGCAAATCTGATATTTATACTAGTTCCTACCACATAGCATTTTGTGTCATTTGCAAAACAGTAAATGAGGAAAACAACTGGAGTTTTTAAAATACACACACACTCCCCCCCTTCATCCCTGCTTCCTTTCCTCTTAGCTCAGAGAAGTCTCCCCTTTCCTTTATGAGGCCCACAGGTACCCTGTGTAGCCAGGTTGAGTCCAGTTCTCTGGCTTGGATTAGGCTCTCCTCTTGTCCTGCTGTCTGTATTCTGAGGGAAATCTCTAAAAAGCTTATCTGATAATGCCACTTACCTGCTTAAAGTATTTTCCTGTTGTTGTAGGGGCCAAATCTAAGCCCCTCTGCCTTTTGAGCCTCTCTCCTGCCACATCTGGTCTCCCTGGTAGGTGCCGCTGTCCTGGCCTCTGGATTAATACTTCCTGGGCTCGGCCATTCCCCTGCATGGCTTCTCTCCCTAGACTCCTTAACCTCTTCTGACTCAGCTGGGCTCTCAGCTCTCAAGGGAGTCACCTGGCCTTGCAACCAGGGTACTGTCCTGCACTCAGTGGCACCAAGCACCTGTCACAGCTTCCCTCCTGGACCCTAAGCCTCAGGGTCACCTGGAGCTCTTTACTTCTGGATATGCAGGGCTAGCACAGCACAGCGCCTTGTGTGTAGCAGATGCTCCAGAAACAAGTACTGCTTGAACACCGCTCGAGGCCTCTGGGAGCTCCAGTTACAGTGATCAGCCCCACCCCACCTTTCATTTCAGAGGCTCCATCTCTCTAATGTACAGTCATTTTCAAGCCTCTGAAATCTCACAGATGCTTTGAAAAGCAAACACAAGACAAAAACCTTTGATCTTTCTGCACTTTCATGAAAAGCGGTTTCCTTTCTCCTCTGTTGGCTTGCACAAATCCATGAGTTCTCAGCTCCTCTTCCTCCCTGAAGCCTCTGCACGCTACTGCCCTGGACATAGCTCCATAAATGTCATGGTCAGTTCCAGTTCAAGGCTGAGGAGTCTTTGGTAGCCACTCCTGCTGCTTGAACTGCTCTCCTCCCAGACTCTGGAAACATCCCTGGGGGCTCCGTGTAGTGTCAGGGTATTCTTAGTCTCTTTTGATGCTTTCCTGCTTTCTTTCCCCCAAACTTTATGTGCTTATTATTCACCATGGATTCCTCATACAGGAGCTTTCCTTCTTGTTCTGAAACCACTCAAATGTAGATTTTTTTCTGCTTTGCCCTCATTCCTAAATTACGGTCTCATCTCCATTTTCAGAAAACATTTGTATGAATATTCTTCAGTCATCTCAATCTAACAAATTCAATCTGAATTCATCCTCTTTCCATCGCTGCTTCTCCTTGACGTGTTCACTGAGGATTCATTTTGTTTCTTGCCTATTCTCACCCTCACCTTCTCATTCAGTGTCACCAGCCTGAGTTCTGCCTCCTTCAGGAAGCCTCCAGCTCTCTCTGGAACCACCTCTGCCCAGCCCCAGTGACTTGCAATCAGGGAATGAGTGCAGGGCCCCTGCTTCCCACCTCACAGCCCCCTCACCCCAGCCTTCCTCCTGCTGCCCCCGCTGTCCTCTCTCCACCAGAGGTTGTGCAGAAACATGGCGGGAGCACAAGCTCTGCTGCAGCACAGCCCCAGCTCAGCTGTGCAGTGGGCCCAGCAGGGCACCTGGAGCCCATAGAGGGAGTTTACAGTCTCCCTGCTGGGGCCCATGAGGGACATGAGACTGTGTGCTCAGTAGCAGGCAGCATCTGGGGGCCCTCCTAGTCCATGTGTCCCACCTTTTTCACCTCTAGCCTCACAGGGTTTGGCCCATCCTACCATGTAGCCCCCTCGCCCTCGGCTTTTCCCCCATACCCCATGCTTGACCTCCACTGGTCCACCCACTAGTCACTCAGTGCTCCTTCCATTGCACCGCTGTTTGCATAAAGCCGTATCGTACTGTACTTTCCCCTTAAACTACCAGGCAGATTCCCAGCCCCAAGTTCAGGGGTCACCTCCTGTCAAGTCCTGGCTTTCTTTGCTTGGAGCTGTTCTTTCTTTGAGCTCCTACACCACTCATCATCCTGCTTCTAGAACATGTTCCTTATACAACAGCAAGCCCGGGTGTGTACTGACTTAATGCAATCATATATAAAATTTCTCTTTGGATACACATTTCTCTGCACTCAAAGCATTAGTTGCACTTGCCACTCTAAATGCAATTACTAAAGTCCTCTTTGAAATAGAGAAACTCTCCTTTCTTGCTTACTTAGTTGTAACAATTGAATTCACTTGCATAGTACCCATGTACTTTGTAAATTATAATTACAATTGTTCTGTCAGCGTTAAGTATCCTGGAAATGAATATTAATTGGAAACTTTGACATTGGAAGATAACTGAGCTTTTGGAAAAGTGAGAATGTCGAAATTCAAGTTTAGGAGGGAAGGGGGTAGGAAGTAGCAGCTGTGGGGGCTTGTAAACTAGGCAGTGTGCTCCTGGCTTGTGCAGGCTGCTTGCTTCAGCTTTGCAGTGAGGAGGGCAGCAGTTCCTGGATGGCACTGAGGCTAATCCATACTTTTGCAGAGAAATTTTAATAAACTTTCAGTGGTTCCAATGATTCTTGAGACTGTATATTTCCATCCCTTGAGTTGTAATTCAATATTTAATTCAGCTGTTTGCCAAGAATATTTGTCATGTCTTGCCATAATAGATGCTGTATCTATAAAAAAAATTATCCTCATTTCATAGATAGGGAAAGTTGAGTCTAGGGAGGTTAAATAACTTCCCCTGTGTCACAGTCCAAGTAAGTCAGTCCAAGATTTGAGCTGGGAATCAAATCCACATTTGTCAGGCTTCAAGTGCTCCCCTGTGGCCTCCTCCTATCCTGGAAGTTAAGCCACTCACGCTCTTTTGGGAAACCTGATGTTGGCTCAACATCCCCCTTACCTCCCACTCATGTTTATACATCATTGAAATGAGTAAAGGCGCTTGGTTGGTCATGCTTGTGACTCTCTCCCTCAGCCCCAGCAATGGAAATGCTGGTCGAGCTCATTGTGTCAGCTCCAGATGGAACCCAGATTCGGGCAGGGAAATGATTGAAAAACTGGAAGAAAAAGGTAGAATAGTTGCATTATAAAAGGTAATGGTTAAAATGATGAAACCAGCCCTCAGATAAAAGAGAGATTCCATGGCACCTTTCCTCATTGAGAAGCTGTTGATGTTCCTCAGCAGGGGTGCTCTTTCAAGTTTTTCCATGTTAACATTTGCCTCATTAATCTTGCATTTTACAGCAATATGACATTACTGTATCAGACCTCAATCAGCCAGTGCCTCTCAGTCTGTTGAAAAGCTGTACAAGTGACAGCGCAGAACCTCGGATTGCCCACCTGATATGAGAGCTCTGTTTTCTAACACATAACATTCTTGTTTTCTGACAGGCTCAGCTGCTGAGCACAAGAGGTGCTTAGCAGTGCACAGCACTCCTCAAGTTAGTTAGAGCCAGAGCGTTAAACTAACTCAGGGTAGACGGCACTGCAGGTGATCTCTCCACTCAAGGACTCTGTAAAGACCAGTAGAGAGAAGAGGGAGGAGAGCGTGTCCTTGAGAATCTGCTTGGCACATTAGCAGCTGTCTATTTCCTTTATCCATTTATTGCTTTGATGTTAAACAGGACTCCAAATATTTTCCTCAAACACAAGATCTCGTTCCACCTTTTAAACTTCCCTAGTACATATCAGACATGATATGTCTGATTTTCTTCATGCATATTATTAATTTCGTTCACACAGTGCCTAAATGGTCTTCTTTAGCGTGAGCATCCAGGAGGAGGTCCTCACTGTGCAGCAGAACCTGCATCCAGAGCATTTTCCGTAGTGTGCTTTAGATTACAGTGTGGGAGTCAGAGACTCTTTACAGATTTGCACTGCTGGAATCAGCTAGGATGCCTGTATGCCCATGCACTTAGAAAACTTAGGGACACAATCCCTGTGGAGAGCAGTGCCCAGTGCTAATGGTGCGCTAAGGTCGGCATCTATGTGACACAGGACAACCTCCAGCCACCCAGGTCTGCTAAACCCTGAAACAGGACAGGTGTGGCTAAGCATCTGAAGGTGTAGACCTTGGGCTTCAAGAATAATGCAAAGAAAAGAGGAAACACTTTCAATAAGTTTTTAAAAAAAATATTGATTGCATGTGGAAATGATAGTATTTTGGATGTATTGGCTGAAATAATAAGTGCTATTTAAAATGATTCACCTGTTTATTTTTTGCTGTTTAAAACGTGGCTACAGAACATTTAAAATGACATTCATGGCTTGCATACACACGGTGACTCTGATTCACTTTAAGTGAAGACCTTAAACTGTCTGGGAACTGGGTGGGAGTGACATGGCAGGCTACTCATTTTCTCACTGTGCTTTGATCCATTTACCAGGGCTGATGCACCAGGCAACCTCAGATTTCCAGCTGATGAAGACTCTGGCCCAAAAGACATGCCTTACACCCTTGGACAGGTTGCAGCCCCTGGGCAGGCTTGCTGATGACATCCAGAGGTACCAGGTGGGTGGATATGGCAGTGTGAGGCCTGGGTGTCCCCTGTCATGCCTCCCTCCTCGCTGTGACCCTGGGCAGGCACCTGTGTCCTGTGACTCCTCCAGAGGCTGCAGGGCTAGTGAGTTGAAGGGACGTGGAATGCACCGGCTTCATCTGTTTCCTAATTGAGGTTCTGGATGGAAGTTTGAATGAAGAAAATATTTGTAATTTTTTTAAAAAGTTACTTGACTACCTCAGACTTCCAGGATTCAGGTCCAGTAACACTCAGATCATGGAACAGGGTCCACAGTGCACTGACCCCTGGAGAACCCAGGCCCAGTAACACTCGTCCTTGGCCAACCACTAGAGAACCCCATCTGTCACCTCCAAACTCAGAAACCCCTTGTGCCCTGTGGTCTGGTCCGTCTGTTTTTCAGATGGCCTACTGCCCTCACTACCGCAGTCTTTCCCCTGTGAGGGGAGAGTGGGCCTTTTCCTTGGTTCTCCCCTCTGCCCTCCTAAAACTGCACTGTCAGCCCTGCAGCCAACAGGCTTTGTGGCTACTGGGCACTTGATATGTCGTGAGTGCTCCATGTTGAAATAATACTTTGAAAATATTGGGTTAAATAATGCATATTATTTAAAATAATTTCACCTGTTTTTTATGCTTTTTAATGTGGCTTTTAGGAAATTTAAAAGAGCCTATGTGGCTTGCATTATACTTCTTTTGGACAGTGTAGTTCTAGAATATTGTTTTTCCTTTAAAAAAATTTTTTAAAGATAATACTAGCTCATAGAGCAATTTGGAAATTTACACAAGTAAATAAGAAGTATGTATGTGTATACTAGTAAATATGTGCTTAATAAATTAATGGATCATAAATTAATGGTATATATACTTTCAGATATTTTCAAATGAATATCATCATTTTTTAAGAAAGTGGCACAGTACTGTATATCTTGTTTTGTACATTGCTTTTTTCATTTAAAGATTTTTCACCTTTCCATATGATAAATGTGTATCTTCATCACCAAGTAGTGGGCTCGTTTTCCATTTCACGGGTCCTTGTGTCTACTCATTGCCGAGACTTTGCCTCCTTGAGAGAAGTTTCCCGCCTCCCCAGACACCAGGCTGTAGATTATTAATCTTCCTGAACCAGCTCCTTGCCACCTTCAGTAACTCCACTCGGCTCACCCAGTTTCCTGCCCATCTCATCTTTGGCAGACAGAATCTGAAGCAAAATCATTTATTCAAAGTATTCAAAGTGGTGAGACCATACTTAACATTGATAGGTGGAAATAAGGAGCTTTGCAGAGAGATGGCACTAATGTGGCACTTCCATGAGAGGACAGAGTAGCAGATCCTGCCTGTCTCCTCTGACAGGGCCTATTTCTGTTTGCCAGGTCTGGAGCTAGAGGCAGGGAGACTGCCACATGGAGGCTCGGTGGAGAGGACCATGCAGCGTGATTCAGGGAGACAAACGTGAATAGGATTACAGCTTAAGTTATAAAGCAAGGTTCTGCACAAATAGAAAGTACTGTAATTACTGCTAACACCAGTACTCTCCTCACAGTTTGCCTGTTACTCTGCTAATCCTACGAATCCTCCTGCAGCTTAAGTCCTTACTTCCCTCTGTCATCCTCCATCTGCTCCCAAGCCAGCAAATTCTGATATGCCCAGAAGGCAGCTTCACATCCAGGGCCTCCACAATCATCTCTTTCTCAACATGCTCGGTAGCGGGCGTGAAGGAATCTCTCATTAGTTGAGCATTTAGCACGTGGCAGGCAACGTACTGAGTGCTTTCTGTACCTTGTCACATTTAATCTTTAAATTATTAAAAGATTAAACTTTTATTATTTTAAAAAGTCAAAAAATTGACTTTTATTATCCCCACATCAACCACTGCAAATACCAAACAAGACTTAAAAAGATTACACAGGGGTGCCCACAAATTATTAAATGTTGGAGATGGACTCACCTGGCTGGCTCTAAGGTCAAGAATCCTAAAGAAATGGAAAAATAAGCCCCTGAATTAGTCAGTAGGCTATCATTATATCTCTAATGATTAAGTTCTTTAGAAAATAATCACTTTAATGATTTGAAGCTCAAATCTATCAACAGAAACAAGGAAGCTCATTTTGAACTAGAGACCTGGGGGATGCATTTTGGATGCCAGACTTCTCTAACTGGCTGTGTTGTGCCCATGGAAAAATATTAATGCAGGACCACATAGTAAGTGCTGTAGTTTTATTTCAATGTACTTACTTGAATATGTGTAAACTTGACTATTTACAGAGTGACTAGTGGGCTCATTAGACACCTCTGGTTTCACCGTAGCCATGTCCCTGCCCTCCCTTTGTGCTGAGGTTCCTCTGATGTCCTTTTTACCCGAGTATATTTGCCTGGGCTTAGTGGCAACCAGCAGACACGATTTAGGCTCATTGCTGTGGCGTGGTGCTGCATTTCAGGATGTGCCAGCCATTACAGCAAAAGCATGCCCACCTGTTATTGGGTTTTATCCTACTCTTGTGTCATTAAAAGCCAAAATCCATAGACTTGAGAAAATTCAGCTCTAGTTCTTGCTCTAGCTGCAATGTCTACTGTATCTGTTAATCCCGGGCTTCAGTTGAAGAAACAAGCCTATTTCATTAAAAAAAATTGTGCATTTTCTTCTACTTTTCCTTTCTGTTTTGCCCATTTTAAAAATCAATGGCATTTCATTTCATTTTTAAAAGTCCTCTCTTGTGTTTATTTGATACAACAAACAATAAATCTACATTAATATAATTGAATGACGAATGTTTCATAATGGTGGAACAAGGATTCTTTTTTTTTTTTTTAAAGATTTCTTTCTTTCTTTATTTATCCCCCCCTTGCTGCTTGTGTTTTTACTGTGTCCATTCGCTGTGTGTTTCCTCCGTGTCTGCTCATCTCCCCCTTGCTGCAAGGTCCCGCCGCACCAGCCCACTGCGCTGCGTGGGCCGGCCCACTCCCACAAGGAGGCCCCGGGAAGCGAACCCGGGGCCTCCCATACGGTAAACAGGAGATCTATCCATTGAGCCACACCCGCTTCCTTCAAGGATTCTTTTAATTATTTCTTTTTGCTGATCTTTCCAAATAGCCAAAATCTTTATTGGAGAAGCTGAGGAAAAACTACTTTATTAAAAAAATAATTAATTTTTATTTTTATTTTTAAAGAGGCTTTAGATTAAAGAAATATTACATAAAAATTATAAGGGATTCCCATATGCCCCATTCCCCCCACACACACTTTCCCACATTAACAACATCCCTCATTAGTGTGGTATATTTGTTACAATTGATAAACACGTATTGAAGCATTACCACTAACCATGGACTACAGTTTACATTACAGTTTACTCATTGACCCACACAATTTTGTAAGTTATGACAAAATATACAATTGCTTGTATCCATCAGTGCAATGTTATGCAGGATGAATCCAAAGTCCTGAAAATGCCCCCATATGACACCTATTCCTCCCTCTCCCTAACTTGCTTACAGTTGCAGACACTCTCTGTTTCTTGGCATGGGCATTGTCCATCATCATCTCCTTGTTAGTTGTGCTGGGTGAGTCTGATGAACTGGAGAGTAGGTGTTGACTGCAACTCTGCTGAAATTTAGGGCTCAACTGGCACATGGATGGACCAAAGATTTAAGTCTGTGGGACAAATATTTATCAGTATAGTGCTAATTATGGGCTCAAATAAAAGGGGCAGAAGAGCCATGTGTAGCAACCTATAAATGAGTCTAATTCAGTTACACTGGAGAGCATAAATTCCAGATTGAGACCCCCTGGCAGGGTACAGAATTCCTGAGCTGTCAGCCCTGCCTATAGTGTCTGGATGTCTCTAGAGCTCTCAGGATCCCCACTGTTTGAGGCAGAGTTTACTGTGGCTGTCAATGAGATCCTGCTGAGACGTGCATAAGCATAACCTCTAGAATGACCTCCTGACACTCTTGGAAATCTCTTAGCCACAAAAACTCATTTGTATTTCCCATTTCCCCATTTTGGTTGAAAGTAGTTGAAAATCTACTTAAAAATAAAAAACTTTTTGAAGTCTTGAAAAAAGCAGGGCACATAGGCCCTTTGTCATGGAAGCTCTGTTTCAGTCCAGCATGTGAATTGGGACTGAAAGCACTTAAGAGGATCTGTTTGTATCGTCTCCACAAGCAGCATCACATGGAAACAGGTCTCTGTTTCTCTGTAGGAGAAGGGGCCTAATGGCAGAGCCCAGCCCTGGAGCTGGTGGACAGCTTGTCTCCATGTCATCGACATCTCCACCGTGTCTCCTTGAAGTTGGGCCCTGGGACCGGGTGACCAGGGGTTCCCAGGCTTGGTGTGCTGTCTGGGGCTCCTCCCACTATGAAAGGTAGAAGTGCAGCTGGGAGGGTGGGGCCTTTCTCATCCTGGTGATTGGCTCTAGGCCAGATCACTACCTTTCCTTCAACCTTTATTTAAGCCAATTTAAGGTTTATATCTTTCTAAAATAATAAATATTCCTGACTAATACAAATATAAGTAATAAACAAAGTAAAATTTTGAAAAAATAATTAAAATATATTGTTTGCTGGAATCTCTATAAGAAAAAAAAATGTGGGTGAGTTTCTGACAGAAGCAGCAGCTATGGAGATTGAAAAACATTCATTTACTATCTGATGATATCAGACGCTTAAATATATTCCATGGAAATGTTAAACATAATGTGAGAGCCTAAAATGAGCTTACAAACTTTGTCTTATTCTTTTTTTTTTCTTTTTTGGTGTACAGTTTTTACCAGGAGGTCCCGGGGATCAAACCTGGGTCCTCCCCATATGGTAGATGGATGCCCAACCGCTTGAGCCACATGCACTTCCCATCTTATTCTTGATGAATAAAAAACAAATTACCTTGTTTTATCAAGTACTTGTCATATCAAGACCAACATAGACTAATGCAAAATGTATTTGTTATAAAAGTCAAAAGCCTCCTTAGTGTCTATCAAGATCCATTTTGGTTTTCTGAAGGGAAAACTGTAAAAGGATATGCATGAACCCAGGAAAACACTGGATCTGGAAAAAAAATCTACAAAATGAAATTGTGAATATTCATTTTGGGATGGTGGAAGAATGGATTATTCCAGAAAAAAACAAGTCCTCTAGGGAGATGTATTAAAGGACCATCTTAGATAGACCAAAGGATTGAGGAACTTGACTTTGCTTACTACACTCCTCCAAACCACTGTATGTTTCTATAATCTTGAATTTTACTTAACTTTAAAATGATCTCATATTTATTTGCTGTTATTCTGACCTGTGAGACCCTAATTAAACACTAACACTATTAAGTCATGTTTTATGCCATATAGTATTATTCAGCATATTAAGTCATCCTTTCCCTATATATTTATAACGGTCACTGCTTCACCTGATGTTTTGGTTTCCTAGGTGGCTCAAAGCAAATACAATGAAATGGGTCATGTTGAACAATGGGAATTTATTCAGTCACAATTTTGAGCTAAGGAAACTGACCAAATCAAGGCATCCTCAAGGCAATGCTTTCTGCCAGAAGATGGACTTCTGGTGATCCTTGGTTCTTCTGTGATATGGCAAGGCAAATGGCAGCATCTGCTGGTCTCTCTCTTCTTCTGGGTTTCATTGGTTTCAGATTCTTGCTTCTGTGGCTTTCTCTCTCTTTGTCTGAATTTCATTCTCTCATATAGGAATCCAGTATAAAGATTAAGACCCATCCTGGCTGAAGAGAGCCATACTTTAACTGAAGGAACGTCATCAATGGTCCTATTTAAAATAGACCTCTACCCACATAACTGGATTAGATTTAAGCAGATGTTTTTTCTGGGTTACATACAGCTTCAAATCACCACCCTCCACCTTCTAGAGCCCAAAAAGGCATGTTCTTTCCATATGCAAAATAAATTCTTTCCATGACAATATCCCAAAAACCTCATGTCATTTCAGAAACAATGGTTAGTACAAAGACTCTCCTGGGGCAGAATTCCCCTCTGTCTATGGACCTCTGAAACCTAGAGCACAAATTATCTTCTAAAAATATACAAAGGAAGGACAGGTATAGGACAAACATTTCTATTCCAGAAGAGAGAAATTAGAAGGAAAACATAGATTATGAGTTCTAAACAATAGAAAATGTGCAGGGCTTACTTCATAGTCTGAGAGTCATCTATGGAATGATGTTTTGTCCTCCAGATCTGATGGAGTGGCATCCCCACCCCTTGCATTTGCTTGCCCTGCAGCCATGCTTTATTTGAACATTGGAGGGAAGGTTCCACACACTCCAAACATCAGGGTGGTGCCCACACACTCCACATTCCCTAGGCACAAGATCCACCTGCTCTGAGCTTTTGAATGGTGGCCATGCTCTCCACAATCCATTCTCTCTGGACACTGGGGTGGCAGCACTCTTCATGAATAATGAGGAGGAAGACTTGCCCTCTCCATGCATCGAGGTAGACTAACCTGTTCCATACAAATGGGTGGACCTGCTCTCATAGCCCAAGAAGATGTCTTTAGTCCAGTCCTCAGCTTCCATGGTTCTGTCCATGAAGTGAGTTTTCCTTCAATCTCTTCCTTTTCTGTCCCTTTTCATACAGGCTGGTAGTGGTTTCATTCATACAGATCTAATTTTAAAAAGTGTTGGTTTTGTATACAATACACAGGAGCCCAAACCATCACACTGTAGTACTATCCACAGGTCCTTCTTGGATAACTGCACCTCGGAGCCTGAAGTGCATGGCACTTTATGACTGGTTCCATGCCAGTAAAACCCTTTTATGGAGCACTATTCTCTGGTGTTCCAGTTTGTAAGGTTGCTGAATTGCAATATACCAGAAATGGGTTGGCTCTTATGATGGGGACTTATTAGGCTGCAATCTTGCAGTTTCAAGACTGAGAAAAATGTCCAAATCAAGGCATTATCAGGCAATGCTTTTCCCCCAAAAACCAGCTGCCAGCAATCTGGGACTCTTCTCACATTGCAGGGCCCATGATGGCATTTTCTAGCCTCTCCCTTCTTTTCCAGTTTCATTGCCTTCAGTTACTGGCTTCCTCTGTTTTTCTCTATCCTTCTGTGGCTTAATCTCTCTCTCTCTTTCCTTATTCATTCCATTTATAAAGAGCTCCTGTATGAACATAATGACCCACCCTGGGCCACACCTGACTGAAGTAACCTAATCAAATTGTCCCACCCACAAGAGGTTTACACCCACGGGAATGATTAAGAACATAATTTTCTGAGGTCCATCCAGCTTCAATGTGTCACCTCTGGGACTCAGTTTCTGGAAGCTCAGAATTTTCTGAAAAATCAATATCTGGTTTCTTTATGCTCTGGAGTTCAGTTCCCAGCTTTCCATTTCTTCTCATATTTTACTGTAAACTGCAAGTAGATACCAGGCTGCACTTTGTACATTTAGCTGGGAAATCTCCTCAGCAAAATATCCAAGTTCATCAATCTCAACTTCTACCTTCCATCTGACATCAGAATTCAATTTTGCCAACTTCTTTGCCACTTTAAGGCAAGAATTGCATTTTTTCCCATTTTCTAAAAACACATTCATCATTTCCATCTAACACCTTATCAGAAGTAAATTTAGCATCCATAACTCTACAAACAGCGACTTCAAAGATATCTAGGCCTGTTCTATCAAGCACCTCACAAATCTTGCAGCATCCACCCATAACCCAATTCCAAAGCCATTTTTCCATTTGTGGTATTTGCAATCGCAGCAACCCACTCCCCAGTACCAAAATCTGCTTTAGTTTCCTTGCCTGCTCAAAGTAAATACCAGGGAAATGTGTTAGGTTAAATAGTGGGAATTTATTCACTCATGGTTTTGAGACTGGGAAAAAGTCCAAATCAAGGCATCAGCAAGGTAATGCTTTCTTCTCAAACACTGGCTGCTGGCGATCCTTGGCTTCTCTATCATGTGGCAAGGCATATGGCTTCATATGTTGTTTTCTCCCCTCTCTTCCAGGTATCATTGATTTCACTTCTTGCTTCCATGGCTTACTCTATATACATCTGAATTTCATTCTCTTATAAATGAATCCAGAAATAAGATTAATATCCATCAAGTTTGATGTGGGACATACCTTAACTGAATTAACCTCATCAGAAGGTCCTATTTACAATGGGTTTACAGCCACAGGAATGGAATATATTTTAGAATATGTTTTTCTGGGATACATACAATTTCAAACCATTAAATATCTAAAAAAATTGATTAGTATTTTATTCATTCATTCAAAAAAGTATATTTACCACGCACTACATGACAAATAATAGGCAAGGAAGTGAAAAAACTGCAGAAAATAAGACAAAATCCTTTCAACATAGAGTAGACAGTGGGATACAACAAAATATATGGTTTGGTGGTAGGAAGTACAACATGCTATAAGGATCCCAGGAAATGGAAACTTAACCAATCCCATATCAGGTGCCTGAAAGGGCTTATGTAAGGAAGCACCTATTAATCAAAATTTTAAAGGTAAATAGAATTTCCCCAAATGAAAGTTGGGTAGAAGGAAATTTAAAATTATAAAGGATGACTTTTATTGATCATTTGTTATGTTCCAGTGACTCTACATAGTCCTTTACAAGCATAATCTTATTTAGTAGTTGTTATATTCTTAGAAGGTATGTATTATTCTATTCAATGCAAAATGAAAGGAGGAAGATAGGATGATTTTCCTAATGACTAAATTATTTAACAGTTAAACAAACTGCTATTAGAAATAGTGAGTTCCCATTTTTGAAACTAATCAAGCCATCGTTAAATAAACTCAGAGCCAAAACAAGACAAGAGTGATTGAAGCACTGAGTGGAGGATTGTACTTTATCAGATATTTCTAAGGACCCTTCCAATCCTCAGATTTTCTGACACTGAAACTGCATCCTAGAAGATTTATATAGCAATGTATTTGTTATGATAATGTACTTGGATGATGACTAATATTGTTACAATGTGCTAAGTTCTGATTAATCTGAATAATAATAACATATTTTGGCAACAAAATAGAATGCTGAATTTCTAAACATTTGTTATACCACAAGTAATTTTGTAATGATTTTGATTGCTGGAGCCCATATGTTTATAATGAGTTCATATTCATCATGCATATATTCAGAAATATATGTTTATTGATTGATAGCTCATTCATTTGGATTTTAGTCATAGCAGTAATGACAGCAATAATGTTCTATATTTCAGTCCCCCAAACTTGTCTCAACAATAAGATTTTCATGTTCCTCTTTCTCTAATCATGAACTAACTAAAAATTAAACTGAATTGGAAAGTTGAGTCCAATGCTCCCCATTTTAAAAAGCCAAGAAATTGGCACATATAATTAAGGAATTTAAATTTATTTATCATGGAAAATGTTAAAATAGTGTGCTTATTAGAAACCTTTATTTAAAAAGAAAGGGCATAAGTTTCCAATATAAACTTGTATTATTTGCTTTTACTCAAGGGGAAGAACATAACTGGATAGATTTTAAATTCTTCTACTCAGGGATTAGAAAATACTTATAGAAAGCTTTTAAAGTAGAATGTTGTTGACACAAAACCTAGAATATATCACTATATGCTTATAGACCAAACCCAGCAAAATGACCAAATAAAAACAACAACAAAAACTTTAAAGGAAGAGATAATCAGTCACAATAGACTTAGTATCTCTATCAGTCTTTGTGATAATTAGCCAGTTATAAGACTATACAATTTACTGACTCTCTTATTCTGTTAGTTGACAGACCAAGAGAGGCAGAACTTCTCTAGATATCTTTTTACCATATTTCTTCTATTCAAAAATTATTACTATAGTTTTTTTCCCCTCATTTTAAAAGCTCTGAAATAGCCGTATTTCTTACAATTGATTTTATCAAAAGAATTGTGCCATTACTTTTGGTAGTATTTTTCTTTCTTAGTGGTACACAAAACATGGACAGATGCCATATATGGCAACTTAGATTTACTAAAAATATTATCCTGATTTATGCTTTACCTACTTGATTTCTCCTTTATTCTGAATTTTAGAAATTCTCTCATAGCATCTTCCTTTACTTTCACATTTTGTCTGTATCATGTCTCCATATGTTACATACATGATGGGAGGGCCATCACAATCTCTTTCCCTGACTCTGAACCACAGTGCAAAAAGAACCTCAGTGCAAAAGGAACCTCGAAACTTAAACCACCACATGAAACGCTACCTGCCCAAAACCTGCATTGCAATGTTGCATGAGTAAAACATGAACTGTGATTTTCTCATCCACATTGATTTAGGGGGCTTATTTTTTGCCACAGACTAAGTCTTCAGGCAGAGAGTGGAAACTGGAATATGTTTTGGCCTTCACCACAGCTCTTTCATCTCATTCTGCACTAATTTATATCGTGTGAGATAATTTTTTAATAAAATATTTCCTCTAATTAGAGAAAATATGGTGATGCAAATATATGGTCTTTAAAGTTGATAGTTAAAGAAATAATTCTCCAAAGTGTTTTAAATACTCTTACAATAAACTGAATAATCTTGTTTATTGACACTATATAACCTTTCTTAAAAATGTGACTAACACAATGGCACTTTCTATACCTCTCTTTTATCTATGAATTGTTTACTTTGTATATGTCTTAGCTGGTTTTGTGATACATTATCTTGCTTTGAGAGATATGTTTCTAACACAAACTTCTTTGCTGAATTTTGCCTTCACCCATTTACCTTCTATTCCCCAACATACTTTACCACTTGATATCAGAATAAGAGATTCTATTCTGAATACTTTTTCAGAGTAAATACATTTGGTTGAATTCTGGATTTACCTCAGATCACAGTAGTAGCAAATTTGTGTCATTTTGTTGATTGACACAGAAAGCCAAGCTGAGTAGGTGGATGAGTTCTTAGAAATCTTTTAGAAATCAGTACAGTTGACTGTTCCAAAAATGGATAGAGAAAAAGGTTGCTGTTTTCCAATTCATACAGAAAATTATATTTATGAAATTCTCTCAATTATTTGCAAAGCACATAAGGACATAACATGACTAACCATGGTTTCAATGTGAATTGCATGTTTGTAAAGAAGCAAAATATAAAGAATTTGGTTAAGGAAGAGATAAAAAATTGAAAATAAAATCAGAGTTAGTTTAGTAAATATATATATGCTTGTGTATAATTCTTATTCAATTGCTAGAAATGAACAACAATTTTCATTGTTAACTTCTTAGGAGCCAATACAGAAATAAGTATTATTTATTGTAAAGTTTAAATTTGTAATAAGAATTATAAATAATAGCTATAATTGTAATAGTAATTACTGCCCATGAGAAGCTTGTTCAAAAACTTCAGGCATCTTTTAACTTAACACATGCTAGGATCTATCTTGTATTATTGCTATCTGCTTGTAAATAAGAAGTTTTCCAACTGGATTGCAAGATCCTTAAGGATGAACACCGTGCTGTAACTGTCTTTTTTATGCTCAATGTTGAGTGTATTACAATGCATATTATACACATGGATAGAGCAGGACCTCTTAATGTCTATTACTGATAGTAAAAACAAACAGATAAAACAATGCAAACTGCTTATTTTAATGTCAAGGATTATTGGAACAAAAGAAAAAGAAAGAAACCAAAAAGAAATTGAGGAGGCACTAATATTTATTGAATACCTCCTATATGCTGTATATTCCTCGATGTTATCTGTAATTCCTAAACCAAACCAAACGTGGGTTTAAAAAAATGTCAGTTATTATGTTCCAGAATGAGGTTGCTCCTCAAGTTTTTCTTTGCTCCAAATGTTGAGAACCAATCATTAACCCACAGGAAAAATATGTTCTCAGTCAAGGACAGAGTATGGGCTTGTGGCCTACTCTGAATATTTGGTACAGGAATGTCTTGGGAGGCAGCCTGGTTCTGGAATATTAAATGATTGAAGCATGAGGTCTTACTTAATTCTTTTCTATTCTGCTATACTATGTGAGAGCTGGGGGAAAGGCTTAACAGTTGATTATAACTTAAAAAAATTAACTTTGGAAATAAAGCAGGGAGACCAACCCACATGTGATTACACTGCAATGGAACCATCTTCCCCTGAAAAATGTTTTTTTGGTCTTTCTGACAATCTGAACCTTTAGGGCACCAGTGGAACAGTGATCAGCAGTGCATCAAGATATGCAGAGCCAGTCTCTAACCACAGTATATTGGTAGTGACAAGCAAGAGCAGATGAAACCCATTGTTAGCTAGTGATGGATTGCATACTACATGTGTTTCCTTACCTGGCACTTAAAAACACATCTTTCTCTAGAGTCAATAAATATTGTGATTTCAAAGGTTTGAATAAGACAAAAGAGAAGAAAGAGATGTACCACTAAAACTGGCAATTTGTAGGTTAGAGCAATTTATTGAAATATTAAGGTATACCCTATTTTAACCCCAATATTGTGAAATAAATCTAGCTAGTTATTACAGTTAATATTCAAGGAGATTAAATGGCTTACATATAATGTTAAAAAAAAAAAGTAGTGTAGTGTTTTTTGTTAAAGGGTTTCACGTTCAATGTAAGTAGCAAAACAGAAAGATCTGAGTTTTCCTTCTGGATAGGATGGAATTGCTTGTGGTAGGTTAATGTTCTGGCTAAAAACAACAAGAAATTCCAGATAAAAATACAAACATACTATGTTGAAAGTCGTTAGAGAACTACCGATTCAATGAGTTCTAATGGAGTTGAGATTTCAGAGAGAAGAGAATTTCAGAAAGATAAGCCAAAGTGAGACAGCCATTTATTCTCTGAAGCATTTGCCAAATCTACTCATAGAGCAAGAGGCTGAGAATGTGGGGTTTGCCTAGACAGAGAGATGGCATATAGGGACAAGAAAAACAATAGAGCTTTGGAAGTTTCAATAGGGCTGAAGATACAAAAAAGCAGACGTGAGTGTCATCAAGTTTTTTGCCTAATAAGCTGTACAGGCAATGTGCTAAAAAAAAAAAAAAAAAAAACACTAAGCAGAAAACTTTGACAGAATTGTGTGGCATTTTCTTTAATTTTTCTGTAGTGAGGACACAAAGATTAGTGTTTAAGACCCATAAGGTGAAGTTCCCTAATGAACATAGGAAGCTTTATACTAAAGGCTTTGAAGGCCTAAGGAAGGGGCATAGTAGAAGTAAACTGAAACTTGCAAATTCAGATAAGTTGCTGATTGGATTGAAATGGTCAGCCTCCACCTTATCAATATAGTAGATAAACAGTGGGAAAATAACATCATCTGTCTGATCTAAAATTTTCAATACAAAATGACTGACATTTATTAAATAGTTATGAGATATGCTAGAATACAGGGCTACATGAGAAGATCAGAAAAGAGAGAAGAAAATGGAAACAGACTTATCGATAATTCTGATATTAGAATGAGCAGAAAAAGGCTTTAGTACAAGAAAGAGTATTGCACACCAGAAAATAGAGAAAAAGAGGAGAAAATAAATAAAAAGAATACCACCAGAGAACCATAACTTCTACTTACAAATCAAATAAAGAAGCATAAAAAGTAAATATATATTATGCAAAATCAGGAACTCAATAGTGTGTTTAACTGTGGATTAGACACAAAAGAAGACAGGATTCATGATATAGAGTGTAGGACAATAAAAGAAAAAAAAAATCCAAACTGTCACACTAAGAGTAAAAGGAAAAATATACAGGAAAAACACAAGGAAGTGTAAAACATATTGAAAAAACCTCACAATTATGCAATTGGTGTTTCTGAGGAAAAAGAGGGAGAGAATGGGTAGATGCTCAATTTGGGGAGAGATATTTTTCAAAATATATAAACAACTTCAACCCACAGATTCAGGAAGCTCTGGTAACCCAATGCAGGATGAATTAAACACACACACACACACACACACACACATCTATGTATACCATGGTTAAACTGCAGAGTAAAGTATAAAATAAAGAGCCATGGGGGTAAACAAAAATTTTTCAAGATACACACCATATGACTGGCAGGTGACTTCTCAAAGGAAATGATTGAATACAGAAGTCAATGCAAATATACTTCAAAGATTTGTAAGAAAAACAAACAAACTTGTTAACCTAGAATTCTACAGCTAATTAAAATATTGTTCAAAAATGAAGATGAAATAAAGATATATCCCAGAAAATGGGAAACTTTTAATTGGCATAACTTCTCTAAAATAAGTAGAGAGACAAGACCCTTATCCAAGAAAGAGATACAAAAATGCACAAAAGAAATAACTGTTACAGAAATATGAAAAGGTGGGTAATTGTAAGTTAATATTGATGTCTTCTGAAGCTTAATAAATGTGTAGCATTAAATCACATGATGGCAGTGATGTCAGAGAACAGGTGGAGTAGGGCACTCAAAGAATTGGTCCTTCGACTGAGACAACCACAGGCTGGCAAATACTGATAGAATCAACTTTTTTTGGATTCCCTGAATCTAATCCTCAAATTGCAGCATCTAAGCTTAATGAAAAGGCCTGCTGAAATCATGTGAGAGGATTGCTGAATTGTTGCTCCTCATTCCCTACTCTGTTGTTAGTGGCCTCAGGGATGGCAGCCAGAGTTGCTGGTATAGTCTGTTCATGCCAGGGGACTAATACAGGCCTTGTTTTTAAAATATCCTCATTGCATTTTATCTTGATGGTTCCCTTAGAGAAAGATGTAGAGGCTGTCTTTTATTTTAGTTCTCCACTCTCCCTCAGATCCCTCAGGTTGAGACAGCTTTCTAGGTAGCTGGGATATCTATTGAAAGATTTAAAGATATACATAGACTATACCCACCCAGGGCAAGGGATGGTAGACTAGATAAGCAGGGCAACCCAAAGGCCAGAGGAGGTGGAGGAGGAAATTTCTTGGAGGACTAAAGGCCCAGAAAGACCATCATAATCACTGGGGAAAGAGATGCATTAAACATGCTAGGATTGGAACTCAGTAACATCTCATCTGTTATTTACTGGAGTCACTTTCCTTTACTATTAACTTGTCAATATTCTACTACTCATTCAGAGCTCAATTTAAATGCCATTTACCATGGAATCTCATTCTGACTGCCCCTAGAAAGGGTTAGGTACAATGGATGTGTATTATCTCAACACCTATTAATTCACCTCCTGCAATGCTTATACTTCTTTATTGTAATTCCTTCTTTGACTGTGCTTTCCCTGCTTTCTCTGTGACAAGAAGGCAGGGATAAGTCCCACCCTGCTAACACAGTATATTTTTAATGCACATCAAGGTATCTGGCACAAATAGATAGTCAACAAGAATGTATTACATGAATGAACAAATGAGTGCACATGACTGCTTTTCCAGGATATGTTCTTAATATTTATAGGTAGAATCTCTTGTAGTTCAGCTTTATCTAAAATATGCTCAGACAACTGCAGAACAGGAGGTAACAATAAAAGTCAGCCATTTTGATTCACCAGCCACCTTGCTCTTGGAAGAGCAAAGTCTTGAACAACTGAGGCTCACTTCACAACACTGTCTAAATTCACCAGAGAACACCAGACCTACAGCATTCTGTGGAATCACAGAGTTGTTCTTATTCTCTGGGAAGAGCAAATTCTTCCTCAGAGTACACATTTTTAACTTGCCTGCATTTTATAATTAAATGAGCACAGAGACACCTGCAAATACGAAAAGAACTATAAAGGCTTTTGCTGTTTTTGTTCTCTCTGCAATTTAACAATATCCCAGTTGCCTTACATTTTTCTAAAATTTGTTTTATAGATCTCATTGCAAACCAGTTAAGCACCACCATCAGGCCAACCATGCACAGCCTTGGGTTATTGTAATGATCCTCCTATTGTCCAAGGACCAGATACTGTCCTCAAGAGCAGTTTCATTGTCCAAAAATTGAAGGAGCATGTAAGCAAAACATGCCTGAGTTTTTATCCTTTATCTTTACAGCTGAGCCTAATAACAAATGTTTCATATGACAATAGTCCAAACTTAAGTTGTGGAGAAAATTTATGATGCTCTACATAATGAAAAACTATATAAACATAAAGAGAATTTATATATTATACATGATCACATGAATTATACAGAGGAAAAATGCTCCTGCACTTGGATCATGTATATTTAAACATACAGGCACATATGTAAAGTGCTTGCATAGTATATAAAATGCTAGATCATAGTAAATGTTATATTAATGGTTGTGTTTGCAATCATTGCTAATATTGATCTAATGAAAATGTATGCATATTTTTCCTTTTAGGGAGGCAATGAAGGTTTCTAAGAGTTCTAAGACATCATATTTTGGTTAGACTGGTCTCCTGCTGAAGCTATTCTTTGAAGGTCAAACAACAAAAAGTACTAGTAACAGAAGGGCACTAGTAATAGGAGGAAACATCCTCAAATCTGAGAAAGGGCATCTCCCAAAGAACCTTACAGCTAATATCATTCTTAATGACTTAAGTATATTTAAGATTGAATACTTTCTCCTTAAGAATAGCAACAAGGCATGTGTTTTCTCACTTTGATTCAACACTATAATATATGCCCTGCTGTTGGAAGACAATTTTCCATGAATAATTTGTGCTTCTGCACTGTCAGGGCTTTCTGAGCATAGAACAGGCAAACTTCATTATAGGATGATTGTATGACACTCATGCTTTGGACACTAGAGAGATTTAGAGACATATCTTTTGTAGTCATTTGCTTTCTTTCATCCCAGGGAGGTGAAGATGGAGATTTTCCATTTCCTTTCCAGGAGACTATTTCTCACATTCTACAGTATAGGTCTGTCTTGTAGAGGGAAAGAGGGCCAGATGTGCCAGCCACCCTATATAAGCTCTTAGTCTCATAATTTTGGGGTTCCTTTCCTGTGTTTTAATACCACTATATACACAGTTGAATATCTTGTCTCCATTGTGGAAAATGGCAAATGGAGAACTGACTCTTAAGATGCTCTCTGAGTTCTCTGAGCCAGAAACTTCATGTTTCCTGACATAATATCTATATTTTTATAAAACATAACACCTACTCAGTTCAATATTTAAAGAAAAGGAAATAAAATACATATAGATTAGAAAGGACAAATTAAAACTGTCTTTATTCACAGACAACATGATTATCTATAGAGAATATTCTAACAATCAACAAAGAAATCTGCTAGAACTAAAAAGTTAGTTTAGCAATGTCACAGGATAAAATAACAATGTACAAAACGTATTTCTATGTACTAGCAATGAACAATGAGAATTAGAAATTTTAAAAAATACATTTACAATAGTGTCAAAACAGAATTATTTAGGTACATAACGTGCAACATCTGTGTCCTGATATCTAAAACATATTGCAAAAAAATATGAATAAATGGACAAAGTTGAGGACAACTTATTTAAATTCAATAATTACTATAAAGCTACTGTAATCAAGATAATATTGGAGTAATAATATTCATATATTACCATGGAACAAAAAAGAGAGACCAGAAATAGAACTATTCATACATGGCTAATTTTTTCAACAAAAAGGTAAAAAGATTTCAATGTAGGCTGGATAGACTATTCAATAAATAGGGCTTGAAAAATTGGTCATCCATATTTTAAAAAATAACCCTCAACCTTTACCTCATGGGGTACACAAAAAAGGAACACAAAAGGGATCCTTCAACTAAATCTAAAATTAAAACGATAATACTTCTGGAGAAAGCAAGGCAATAACTCTCGATGATTTAGGGTTAGATAGGTATATTCTATACCTAAAGAATATTTAGGTAGGAGACAATAAACACTACCCATTAAAGAGAAATTGATAAGGTGTATTTATCAAAATTAAGTGCAATTCATCAAATTCTACCTTTTTAAAGACATCTTTAAGAAAGTAAAAAGGCAAGCCAAATATTAAGAGAAAAGATTAAAAATAGATATGTTTGACAAAAAACTTTTTTCCTGAATATGTTTTGCTTAAACAATAAGAATTTACTGTTTCACATTTTTTGGAGCCTGGCAGTCCAAACTCAATGTGTCAACAGAATCATGCTTTCTCTGAAGTCTGTACCATTCCAGTTGTGGCTTGCTGACATAACTCAATTTCTATTTTTTAAATTATTTTTATATGTATATTTTTATTATTTCTAAAAGATACTTAGATTACATAAAATGTTACATAAGAAAATATAAGGGATTCCCATATGCCTCACTCTCCCAGCTCCCAGTTTTCCCCACATTAACAACTTCTTTCATTAGTGTGGCACATTTGATGAACACATTTTAGAGCATTGCCACTAAGGATGGATTGTAGTTTACATTGTAGTTTACACTCTCTCTCACTCAATTCTGTAGGTTATGGCACGTTATATATTGGCCTGTATCTATCATTGAAATGTCATTCAGGACAATTCTAAGTACCGAAAGTGTCCCCAAATTACATCTCTTTTTCCTTTTCCCTGCCTTCAGCATCTCCAATGGTCACTGTCTCCATATCGATGATATAATTTCTTCCATTGCTAGAATCACAATAAGTCTATAGTAGAATACCTGTAAGTCCACTCTAGTCCATATTTTATTCCCCAATCCTGAGGATTCTGGGATGATGATGCCCACTCCACCTCTAATTGAGAGGGGGCTTTGATCCCATATGGCTGATCCCTGGGACCTCCCGGTAAAAATACAAAAGAAAAATATAGGAGGCACGTGGGCCACCAGGCCCTGTGCATTGGTTTGCCACCAGGCCCCACGAGTGGGAGAGCCAAGAAGGCCCCATGAGCGGGTGAGCCCCTAGGGCCCCATGCACGGGTGGGCCATCATACCTCACTTTGCACTACCAGGCTCTGCCAAGCCACACAGTGAGATGATGACATAACAGGAGAGTGACACAAGGGAGAGCCAAGATGAGATGTGCCAAAAAATCAGGAACTGAGGTGGCACAGGTGGTACGATACCTCTCTCCCACATTGGAGAGTCCAAGGATTAAAACCCGGTGAAGACAGGAGGAGAAGGATGAGAAGAGAGGGCAGGGAAACAGACACAGAGAATTGCCCAGCGAATGGACACAAACACAGCATAAATGGGATGGGGGGGTAAAAAAAAGGTAAAAGTAAATAAATAAATAATTCTGTTTAAAAAAGTATAGGGGAGTAAGTTATGGAGTATAGTTAGTAGAAATACTTTGACGATGCTCTTTCATAGTTTGTTAACAAATATTTCTCAACAGTGTAAAGTGTTTGTGGTGGGGTGATGTGTGGGATCCATGTATGATGTTAAGCATGTTTGTTTTGTAAGTTCACAATGTTTACTAAACACTCATTGTTTATTTATGCTCATCTATGAATGATATACTTCAATAAATTGTTTTTAAAGTGAAAAAAATAAATAAAAAACATTAAAACTCCACACCCTTTAGCAGTCCTTCCCCTGACCTACATAACTGCTAATGTAGCTTCTTCTTTATAAATTCTTTTTTATTTACATTTTATATAAATGGAATCATACAATATGTCATACTTTGTGTCTGGTTTCTTTTACTTAGTATAATGTGTCATTTTTTTTTGGTCTGATACTAACATCTTGTAGTATTAACATATATTTGTTCCATTTCTTATAAATGCAATTTTATCTATAGTCATATTTCATGTGTGGTTTTACTATGCTATAGAGTTACATGTTACATTTTTTATCTTTCATTTAGTAATATACAATAACTTAGACTTTCTCTTTAAACACCTTTCATACCCACGTAATAAATAGCGCTGCTAGTTACAGACATTGTGTCAGGCTTTTGCCTTTTCTATTCATTTTCAAAGATTAAAATGCATCTTTTTTTTTTGGAGGGGTGAACTTACATTTATTACAGCTGCAGAGGTAGTAGGCAAAATAAGTCTAAAGTGACTCACACCTGCCTCCAACAAACATCATTTTACCAATTCTGCACAAGTTAACCCTCAGCTTTTCATTCTCTATCCTCATTCTATTTTCCAGTGACCCCTATTCAAGTTATTAATGCCATGGTGTTACACAATATATTTAGTTCATAGTAACGCAATCATACAGTATTTGTCCTATTGTGGCTGGCTTGTTTCACTCAACATAATGTTCTTCAGGTTCTTCTGTGTTGGCAAATGCTTTACAACTTCATTTCTTCTTAAATCTGTATAATAACCCATCATGTGTAAACACCACAATTTATTTATCTATTCATTGATTGATGTGCACCTGGCTTGTTTCCCTCTTTTGGCTATCATGAATAATATCACTATGCGCATTGGTGCACAGATATCTGTTTGTGTCATTGCTATCAGTTCTTCTAGGCATATACCAATAGTGGTAATACCAGTTCACATGGCAAGTCTATATTCAATATCCTTCATAAGTGCCAAACAGTCCTCCACAGTATATATACCATTCTACATTCCCACCAACAAAGAATATATGTTCCTATCTCTCCACATCCTTTCCAGCACTTGTAGCTCTCTGTCTTTTTAATAGAGGCCACTCTAATAGGCATGAAATTATATCTCAATGTAGTTTTGGTTTATAGTTCCCTAATTGCTAATGATGTTGAACATTTTTTCATGTGTTTTTTCATCATTTGTATTTCTTCTTGGGCAAATGTCTATTTAAGTCTTTTGCCCATTTTTTAATCAGATCATTTGCCTTTTTATTGTTGATTTGTAGCATCTCCCTATATATCATTCAGGCTCACCCCTGAAATTGCAGGCAGAGTTGTGGGTATGTGTATTTTCTGAGTAGTAGGTATATTGTTTTTACTGGATTCTCAAAAGGCTCGTGACTCCCTCCCAAAAGTTAAGACTCAGTGATGCAGATCAGTGTTTTTCAGGCATTTTTAAAAATCATGCCTCAGTGCAAGAATTTATCGTTATTCAGCACACACATACAGACATACACACAATTGGAACAGAAGCATCAAGAAACTGTGCTTACCTACTACATGCAAGGCATGCTGGTGCCCTCTCTTCTGTGCTAGTCTTTCATTTAAAATCTGGTTCAAGCCACTTAATTTCATGACTGCCGCACACCTAGGCCATGGCTGCAGTTTTAAAACACCAGTTTTCTCTAAGAATCTGTCCAGTTCTGACATTGTAGCGTGACTGCTCTTTGTCTACTAATATGAACAACTGAAAAATGTTGCTATTTTTTTTTAGAATCTGGGAGCATAAAAAGCTTTTCTTTAAATAAAATAGCATAATGAAGGCTTGCTCCTGCCAGAAGTAAACCACAGATTAGGACTGGGAAATGCCAAGGCACTTAGGGGACTATTATTTTTTTAAAGAGCAGTTGCAGGTTTACACAGAAATCATGCAGAAAGTACCGAGTTTCCATATCCCCACCCCCTCACATGCAGTTTTCCCTATTACTAGAGCTTTGCATTAGTGTGGTACTTCTGTTACAATTGATGAAGCAATGTTATCATAATTACACTATTAACAATAGTCCATAGTTTACTATAGGGTTCAATGTTTGTGTTGCACAAGTCTATGGTTTTTAACAATTCTTGTTCTGGTAACACACATACAACCTAAACTATCCCCTTTTAACTGTATTCAAATACCCAATTCATTGGTGTTAATTACACTCACAGTGTTGTGCAGACATCACCAACAGCCATTACCAAAACTTTTCTGTTACCCCAAACAGAAACTCTAACAATTAAACATGAACTCCCCATTTCCTCCCCCACTCAAACCCTGGTAACTGTATTCTCATGTCCGACTTTATAAATGTGCACATTCCGATTCTTTCATATAAGCAAGATCATATATCTGTCCTTTGTGTCTGGCTTCTTTCACTCAAAACAATGCCTTCAAGTTTCATTCATGTTGTCACATGTATCAGAAATTTATTCTTTTTTAGGACTGAATAATAGTCCATTGTATGGATATATCATATGTGGATGGACTCTTAGGTGGCTTCCATCTTTTGGCAGTTGTGAGTAATGCCACTTCACTATGATCATGGATGTGCCATATCTGTTTGAGTCCCTGCTTTCAGTTCTTTTGGGTATATACCTAGAGGTGAGATTGCTGGGTCATATGATAAGACTATTTTTTTTTAAATAGTGGCCCTTCTACTAGGTGTAAAGTGGTCATTGTGCTTTGGATTTGCATTTCCCAAATGGCTAATGCTGTTGTGCATCTTTCACATGTTTATTGGCCATTTGTATACGTTCTTTGGAGAAATGTCTATTCAAGTCTTTCACCCATTTTTAAATTGTGCTGTTTGTCTTTTTTTGGTGAATTGTAGCAATTCTTTATTTATTCAAGATATTAAAACCCTATGTGTTTTTCACAATATATTCTCCCATTTTGTAGGTTGTATTTCTACTTTCATGATAAATTCCTTTGATGCACGAAAGCTTTTAATTTTGATAAAGTCCTATTTATCCATTTTTAATTTTGTTATTTGTGCTCTTGTTGTAAAGTCTAAGAATCCATTGGCTAATACAAACATAGTTGCCTATGTTTTCTTTTAAGAGTTTTATAGTTTTAGCTTGTATTTAGGTTGTTGATCCATTTTGAATTAATTTTTGTGTGTGGTGTGAAGTAGAGGTTCACTTTTGCTCTTTTGCATGTGGATATACAATTTTCCCAGCTCCATTTGTTGAAGAGACTTTCCTTTTCCCATTGAGTCGACTTGGTGCTCTTGTTAAAAATCATTTGGGAAAGTGGATGTGGCTCAAGTGATTGGGCTCCCACCTACCATATGGGAGGTCCCAGGTTCGGTTCACAGTGCCTCCTGGAGAGACCAAGAAAGACAGTGAGCTGATGTGATAGGCTGGCATGGTGAGCTGATGCAATAAGATGATGCAACAAGAGACACAAGGAAAAAACATAATGAGAGACAACAAAGCAGGAAGCTGAGTTGGCTCAAGCGATTAGGCAACTCCATCCCACATGGGAGGTCCTGCATTTGGTTACTGGTGCCTCCTAAAAAAAAAAAAAAGAAAATGGGCACACACACAGCCAGCCCAAACAATGAAAGGGTAGGGAGAATTAAATAAATAAAATAAATATTTTTAAAAAATAAATTAAGGGGAAAAAGATGTGGCTCAAGCAGTTAGGTGCCCACCTACAAATGGAGGTTCCAGGTTCAGTTCCCAGTGCATCCTAAAGAAGATGAGCAAGACACCGAGCTGACATGGTGGGCTGACATGGCATGCTGATGCAGCAAGATAACAAAATAACAAGATGACAGCAAAAGGTGACACAACAAGATGACAAAACAAGATTATGCAACAAGGTGACAAGGAACACACAGAGAATGGACAGCAAGTACAAAACAATGAGGGGAGAAGAAATAAAATCTTTGAAAAAAAAATCATTTGGGGAAAGCAGATGTGGCTCAAGTGATTGGGCTCCCATCTACCGTATGGGAGGTTCTGGGTTCATTTCCTGAGGCCTCCTGGTGAAGGCCAGCTGGCCCACATGGAGAGCTGATGCAATAAAAAGAGACAATGAGAGACACAACAAACCAGGGAGCTGAGGTGGCTCAAGCAATTGAGTGTCTCTCTCCCACATCAGAGGCCCCAGGATCAGTTTCCAGTGCCTTCTAAAGAGAAGATGACAACAGAAGACAAGCAGACATAGAGAGCACACAGTGAGTGGACACAGAGAGCAAGACAGTGAGCACAAAACCTAGGGGGGCAGGGATAAATAAATAAATCTTTTAAAAAAATCAATTGGGGAGCATTTGTGACTCAAGCAGTTGAGTTCCTGCCTCCCTAAAGAAAAAACAAGCAGGCAAGCAAAAAACAACGAGCTGACAACAAGTAATAACAATGAGCAAACAGATGAGGGAGCCATCTCGGGGGCAGGGATCATTTGGCCACATTGTGAGGGTTTATTTCTGGACTCCAAACTAAGTTTCATTGGTCTATATGTCACACATGATACTTTTATCCCCTCACCACCTCGGGGGCTTGTGATTCCACTTTGCTCATGAGAAAAGCAAAGTTGTGCCTATCTGATGTAATTCTTTCCTAGAAGACAAAAACTGCATGATTCCCTATGGGGAGAATTGAAAGTACCTCCTTTGTGCCTTTCTAGATTCTAACCGTGGCAGAGCTTACACCTTCCTGAACACTGACCCAGCTCTGATGTATTCCTATAGACTTTTAAGATGTGAATAAAAAATTCTCTGGTGGATGGAATTCCTGGATGTACACATGGCCTCTTTGTGCCTGCAGAAAATAGAAGCCCAGAGAAGCTCTCTGTGTCCACACAGGAAACATATAATTCCTTCCACTCTCCCCAGCCCTTCCCTGGACCTCAGAGGGCCAACTCTAGGACATGTATAGCAGCCTAACCACTGGTGGAAAACTTTTGGAATTTTCAGACATATGGGTAAATTTGATTATCTGGAGTTACAAGAGGTTGGGGGATGGCATTCATGGTAGGAACTGGGCAGTTTCTTTGTCATCAGAGCAGTATCTGAAAATCCTGCTCAAGCTGATTTGAACTGCAGAGTTGGAGCTGGAAGGCAAGCTTTAGGAGGATTTCTGGGAAGCTGAACTCAGGTGTTTCTCTTGTCCCAGAATGTCAGTGTCTTCTCCCAAGCTCTTAGGAGTTCATGCTTCCTTCATGATCTTCTCTTGACTCTCAACAGTGTGCTTTCAGGACTCCAGAAGGTTATCAGGCTGCAGTTTGTAGAGCTTGTTTCCATTGCTGAACAGGAATCCATGCTTTACAAGTATGACTATGCATATGCAAATACAGGCTTTTTAAACAATGTGATTACTATTAACATGGTTTGATTTTGTAAAAAAAAAATTTCTTTTAAATTTGTTTCCTTAGGTTCCTGTGGAATACCTGTGATGCTGGTCACAAATCCCTTTAATTTAGATTTGCCCCAGGACTGGCAGCTTTTCCAGGATCATGTGACATTTGTTTCAGATTTAGCATCTAGAAGGCTGAGAATCGCATTATTTTATCGCCATAGTGAGCTTTGAACAAAGCAAAAGAATTTGATGGTGTCATCTGTTTTCTCTCACATAAGCTCAAAGAAAAGTTATAGTATGATTCATTTTTCACTGTATGTGTGTGTGTATATATGTCACACATGTATATTTATGCATTTATATATATGGTTAAAGAGTTAGCTGATTTTCCTGACAGTTGGAGGGAGTATTTCACTCACTCCTCTCCTCAAAACCATTCCCTTGATTGAGAACTAGAAGTCTAGGATTCCTAATTAATTGATTTCTCAATTAAGAAGCTGATGGTCTGGCATTTTAAAAGCAAGAGTTGTGACACAAACACTTCTGCTCAGCGATTTCTGTTTTAGTCAGAGTGTTCTTCAAATAGACATCCAACATTCCCCAAATCAGCAAGACTCTCAGAGCACCTTTTAGCTTATGGCTTGCTTTGAACTTGCTCTCGACTTATTGCTCCCACATATTTGTGCCTTTGTGTGCAAATAACTTTACATCAATCAGTGATTCTAAAACTGCCATTTCTTGCATGATTTCTTCCATCTTCATATATTAGAGTTTATGAAATAAGAATTATCTATATCAGTTTTAAGAGTTTTTAATGGTGTGTCCTTTGCAAATGGCAATTGCACATTTCATATTCTGTATCCATTTTTGTACACCTCTAACATTTTCAATCCTAAAATAAAGATATTGAAATTGATGTCTTAATCATAAGCTTTGTTCTAAAAACAAAATTTAAATTGCAACCAGAAAAAGAGAAGAAGTTTCTGTAGGAAAATTAAAGCAGGGCATTGTATTAAAACTTTATGCTTCTATCCCTGGAAAGCATATTCCTTTAGTTCAACATTTTGAAAGGATGGTATCAATAGCACAAATTTAAAGTTCTGTACTTCAGGCAAATCTTTGTGAATTTACTCAAGAAATGCTCTTCTGAGCACTCTTGGGGCCATCATCTTTTTATGAGACCCTGAAATTTATAGGAGCTACTCGTGTGATTATTTCTCTGAATCTGGAACTTTAATGTTAGAAAATAAGGTTAAATGTAAGAACTTGGAAAGTCAGGATCCGCAACTTTAATACATTTTTTATTCACCAAAAGTGCCTTTTGATCCCTTGGTATTTTGTCCTGTGACCACCAGATGTTGATGACATGCTAATATGGTCTCAAGGTATCATTATAATTAAAGTTCATCTTGTTCTTGTGGAAACATGCGTAGTACTAGTTTAGAAATTTAGATGTGTTAAAATTATTGTATGCTACCCATGAATGGTCCATTTTACTTCAGTTGTACCTAAGCAAAGGCAAGAGATGCTCAGAATCTGAGCATCTGCACAGATGCTCAGAATAGGCTGTCACTCGCTTTTCACTTAAAACAAGTGTAGCACGTGCAAAGCACCTTCTTGTTTGGGGATATGGAGTCAAATGAGGAGGCAGATCAGTATGTAGACTGCTAAAATGCGGTGTGACACGATTTTATTTTCCAGACTCAGGTGAGCTAGGTTTAACAGCTGTGTGTTGCCTTTTTCCTCATCAACCTGTGAACTGCCACCCAGTGGCAAAGAAGAGGAAATATTGCTATTCTCACCTTTTTATTGACTTTAGTGTTTGCTCTAGGCTTCACCCTGCACCCCCCCACCCAGATGGGTGAAGCAGCTGGGACAGTGGGGGCGATGGTCCTGGCGGAGATGGTCTGCTGCCACCCCTGCTCAACCCCCCTCACTCCATGTCCTTTCGTTCTTCTCAAGCTTCCTCCTGCCTCCCACACGCAGGAAGCCCGAGTGCCCATAGCTTTCCTGCCTTTCTGCTGGAAGAGGAGGAGATGAGTGCTGCCTGCCACAGCCTACCTTGGCTTCTCTGGAGTGACAGATCCTCTCCATGGAAGGTTTCATCCCTGGGAGGGACTGTGCCCTGTTCCTATGTCAGCACCAACGTAAAGGTGGTTAAAGTTACATTTTACCTACAGGAAGTAGGAGCGAACAAATCGATGCTTCCTAATAAACTGGCCTCTTCTAATTCCTGACCCTTTTGAAAAATCCCTGATGATCAAGTGAAATTTATTGACTGATTTTTTCATTCTTTTATTCCAAAAACCTGTCCTGAGCCCTGGCTGGTCCAGTTTACTTTGGAGCTGAAATGGAAACCTGACCATGCATCCTTTATATTGCTAGGACATTGTTCCGGATGTAAGACCCCTACCGCTTTCTCAGAACCTCTCATAAATGAGCAATAAACTCAGAGTTCCCATCTCCCACCCTTACTTCCCCTGCTGCCTGCATCCTCTCCTCTGCTCTCCTACTTGATGGACACACGTGTGAGAGGCTCTGGAATCCTGGATCCCAGGCTCTCCACCAGCCAGCTTCTGCGGGTACTTGAAGACCCTTAAAGTGGGCCCATTGTATGAACTGTAGTGGTACATAAGAAGTGATGGGTGGTGTGTCTGTGACTTTCATCAGATTCTCAGCTTCATTTGTGACCTCCCTCCCCATCTCCAAGGTCAAGGACAACTGCTCTGGATCTCTCCTTGAATCAAGCCTTTGAACCATGACTCCAGCTACGATTTTCCCTTAAGAAGGTAGTGGGTGGGAGCAAATGTGGCTCAAGCAATTGGGTGCCTGCCTCCCACATGGGAGGTACTAGGTTCGGTTCCCAGTGACTCCTGAAAAAAAAAAAAAGCAAACAAACAAACAAAAAAAACAATTCAGGGGATATGATGTGGCTCAGTGTTTGAGTGCTATCTTCCCACATACAAGGTCCCAGGTTGAATCCCTGGCCTTGGTACCTCAGAAAAAAAAAAAGAGATTTGTTTATTTTCTAGGATTAGCAAGATACCAAGAAGAAAATCCTCTAAATGTATTATAACAATCAGGTTATTAATCACATGCCAACACCTGCAGGTTCATTTCTGTTAATGTGTATTAAATTGCATTGACTTTATAATAACTACAATCTGCACATTTGGGCATAATCTGTAGATTGTGTATTAACTACTTCTTTTCCCAGGTCCCAGAATTGTCATGTGAAACTCAAAGTGACAAGATTGTCAAGATTACATCACTCTGACAAGGGAGCTGCTGAAAACTTCCCCCGTGTGTATGCAGGTTTTCAGTATCATCTTTAAAAAGTAAGCTAGCTTAAATCTGGATTTATTTCAGGCTAAAGATACCTTCAAGCATAGAGCCTGGGTGTTAAAATGATCAACCTTTTTTGGGTAATGTGTCAGCAACACTGTCATCTTCAGGGCAGCTTTTCCTTTACTATCACAGGAGCACCTTACATACTTGGGCAGAATTGTGCCACGCGGTCCATTACAGGCTCTCGCCCGTGCAAATTGCGATGATCCAGGATTAGTCGAGACCAAAAACTCGAGGTTGTGCCGTCTCCCTGGAAACAGGGTGCCTTTTTCCTTTCCTTTCCTTTTTTTTTTTTTTCCCTTCTGTTCTTCCCCATCCCAGATTTAAAGTTCATCACGTTTGCTTTAGTAAATGAAGGCTTTATTATTCTCCTAGCTCACTGATTTTGGACGTAAAAGGATGCCGTCTTCTCTGCCTTCCTTCCCTTGCTCAGCCTTTTCCCTCTCCCACATGCAACGTGGGGCAGAGGGAGGGTTTAAGCTAAGCTTTCCAATGTTTCCTCAGACTGGTCCAAGGGTCAGTTCAAAGTCATCTTGGGGGATGAGGGGTGGAATGTGATAAAATGCAGACCCCCTGACTCCTCACCAGACCCAGTAAACCAGAATTTCCTGGAAAAAATCTACATTTTTAGCAAGCCTCTTGGATGACACGGGGTACCCAAAGCTGAGAGCCGATCACCACATGCTGCTGATGTGGGTGAATGAGGTGATCTTTGGAAGCTCAGGGTAAGGCGGGGGCTCTGGTTCTGCTGAGGTGGGCGTGTGTGGGCTGCCCCTGCCACAGGCATGCTGCTGCTAAGGCTGCTCAGATCCCGTGCTGAGCGTCCACTGCTCACATCTGGACTTTGGTTCGGGGCTGCATCTCGGCTCTTCAGAAGCCCATGTGGTACGTGCCTTCCTGAGAAGGAAGCACTTAAATCAGCTAACACTTTTCACTTACAAAGCTCTTAGGCATGATGCGCAGGCACAGTAACACCTGGTTTTACAGAGGAGCCTGAGGTGAGGTTAGGCTCCCCCATGCAGGTTCTGACTGGGAACTCCCTGCTTTCCCCTTCGCATGGGGTGTTGCAGATGCCAAAGGTGGCCAGTGCTACATGGTGGCCCCTGTGGGGTCTGAGCAGCCTGATTAGAAAGGACCCTCATCTCAAATCAGGGGAGAGGCCAAAAGAGATTCCAGGCTTGGCCTGCCTCTCCCAGGAGGGTCTTAGCTGGTAGTGCCCACCAATTTATCTTTGCAGTTAAACCGAGACAGAGAAAGTAATTTTGGTTGTGTCATTCTCAGATAGGAAGCAGTGATAGTCATCATATCATACTCGTGTATCCTTAGTATCTAAACCTTCCAGGGCAATGAGAATGATCGTTATCTACTCTCTGTATATTTTTACCATTGTTTTCAGCATTGGTATAAAATTAGAAGTACACTGTCATGGATGATATTTACCAAAGATTCAAAAAACTATCTTTGCAGGGTCTTAAAAAAATTGCCCATGTAACAGATTGGACAAAACTTCTATAATCCTTCAGAGCCAGTGGAAATTCCCCAGTACAAGTAAGTTTATGTATATTTTCAGTTACTTGGAAATTGTTGTAATGTGAGCAACATAATTTGCAATGCAGTATTATACCATTATATATCTGTGGTATGAAATGTAATGGATTTTTTAATTTTTAAGGTTTTTTTAATAGAATGGTGAATGTGAAGATGATGACATTAGTCTGCTTTCTTTTATTAGACTGCTAGGTCATGATCATAAATCCTAGAAGGAATTCAGAACCTGAATTTTCTGTGTATGATAAGTAATAATGAAAGAATAAACCATATTTACATTACATTACATCGTCGGTGTGCCATTACATGCCCAAAGGAAATTGGCACAGCCAGGGAGTTTGTCATGAGAGTGTATGTTGAGCGGCAACGTCAATGCAACTACCCTGGTGAAAGACAGAACCCAATGTACACCCTAAACAGGGAGCAAGGTCAGCCAAGTCTCACAGAGATTTTTACTCAGCTCTCCAAAATTTGAGGTCCATCTAAAGATTGACAGGCACCTGGTGTCCAAGACAGATAAATGAGCAAAGGTAGAAGTGCATCGAATGCTGAAAACATGGGTGGTGTAGGTGACTTTAGCCTTTTGCCAGCTGGAGGAGAACTGACTGGGACCCTGTACACAAGCTCAGTGTTTCCATCTGCTCAGCCCTTCTCGTCCCACCTGGATTAGAAATCCTCCTGGGTCCAGCATTGCAGCTGGAGAGCACATGAACCTGATTGTCCTGAGGTTGGCTTAGTGTCACAGTGACTCAACTCCACAAAATAGGAAATGGAATGATTGACAAAAGTGTCTATCCTTTTGTGCCATTTCTTTAATATCTTCTACAAGGCTTTTTGGTCTCTGACATTCATAATGTGGAAAAGGAAAAGGGCTCAGTTTGTCCTGTACTTGTGATATCGCCTCCTTCTTTCTTAATCTCCTCATTAAGCTTCTGCACTGCCCTCACTTTTGCGTGTCTGCTTTCTGAACCTACATGATCTCCTGCTGAGGCAGCTCACCCATGAAGACATCAACCCTGCAGCTGTGTTCTTGGCCAGGGGTGATTTTGCCCCCAGGGGAGGTTTGGCAATGCCTGAGACAGTTTTGGTCATTACAGTCAGGGATCTGCAGCTGGCATCTGGTTGTAGATGCCAAGGATGTTCTTTCTTACAAGACCCAGCTCACACAGCAGTATTTTCTGAAGCCTCCTCAGTAGGCCGAGTTGGAATTGGCTCCCTCCCCATAATGCTTGCATAGCACTTGGCTGACAGCCACCCCTTACAACCACTGCATTTCGTTTTGAGTTTCTGGAACAAAGCATTAGACCCCTGCCTCCCCTTCTATAAGAGCAGGAGGTCTTCAAGGCTGGCTGTGTCATCTTCCAAAGCCTCTGGTGCACATGGAACTGAATTAAACACAGGCAGATTAGGTGACTTCTGGTCTAAAAAGCTTGCCTTGTCCTGCTGCTAGTCCAAGAACGCTGCCGTTCCTGGATTGACTTCCGGGGGTTTCCCACTTAAAGTCATTTTCTGGGTTGCATAGAGACTGCTGTCCTCATGGGTTAGTTTATCAGTTTCCTATGAGCCACACCTTGGAGGGCCCAGAGCCCTGGGGGTCTCTGCCCTGCAGGCTGGGGTGCCCTGAGCCAATCTAATCCAGGGGCTGAGATTAGAAGGAGCCCCCAGTGTGCAGGGGGGCGCTTTTGTCCAGGGCCAGCTTGGGCAGAGGTGAAGCAGTGTACCAGAGGTGCATGGTGGGGTCACCTTCCTGCCAGAACAACCCTGGAATCTCAGAAAGTGTCAGTGACACCAGAAGCTCATGGGGAAGTTTTTTAACCTGAAGAGTGAGTCACCTGAAGATAGAGTGTCTGGCAGGAAGAGAAACACTGTGGTCTAATGGCTTCCCACCAGCTTGGCATGTGGAGGTCAGCCTGCCTGTGCTGGTGAGTTAATTAATGCCATTCTCAGCTAAGAGCCAGAGACAAAATAAGGTGATAAGGTGATTATTCTTCTGTTAAGGAATTTGATAATTTCTGAAATTCTGGAGTCTGTCTTACACTTTGAATTAAACGTTTGGTGAAATAGCAACTTATCTGGTATGATTTGGGATAAAAAAATTGTTTTACAGTTCTTTGTATTTACCAGATACAATAACAAAACTTACCACATCAATGACATCGACTGGTCAGTGAAGCCCACGCACAGCTTTCGGGTGCGGGACGGCCCTGAGCTCAACTATGTGGATTATTAAAAGAAGGTAGGGCCGCGAGTGCCCTGGTGAGCCTCATATGCTCACCCTCCCCTCTGCCTCCATGTCACCAAGTTGTAACCAGGGATGAATGATGACTGGCAGTTCTGACCCTGGGCTGGCTTTGAGTCTTGCCTCTGATGCCGTCCCGCTTTGGGACCTTAGGCAGGTGAAGAAACCTCCCTGTACCTGCTTCCTCAGTTGAGGGCGGGGCAGTCAGCTCTGTTGTAAGGACAACACAGGCTAGTGTGTGTTAAGCACCTGGACAGGTGTAGCGTAAGGGCTGTAATGCTGCTAAACACACACACAGGTAAACGTAGGTGTAAATAGCATATGGCTACGTTTTAGTAATGAATGGTGGTGATGGTAACACAATGCTGTGAACATGGTTAACGACACTGGAATATGTATCTGAATGTGGTTAAAAGGAGGAGTGTTAGGTTGTATATGGTCCTGGAATAAAAAATTTTTAAAAATCCATGAAACTGCACAGCACAGGTAGTGAACCCTATGTTAAGCCATGGACTGTGGTTAATAGTAGAATGATAAAAACGTGGTTTTGTCTTATGTAACACAAGTACCGTATGAACGCAAGGTGCCAATAGAAGGGCCGAATATGGGAATCCTGTATTTTATATATGATTGTTATGTAAACCCACAATGTCTAAAATTTAAATTACAAAAACAAAAAGCGAAGTCACTTAAAAGGCAACAATACAAGTATCTGAATCAATGGAACTAAAGAGGGTTAGAATTATGGGGGAAGGACGTTTGTATCAGTTAATTAAAAATGATCTAAGAATTTTACCCAAGCTGAAAAATTACAGATTTGATATTTATCCTAGTTCCTACCACAGAGCATTTTGTGTCATTTGCAAAACAGTAAACAAAGAAAACACTGGAGTATTTTAAATACACACACACTGCCCCCCTTCATCCCTGCCTCCTTTCCTCTTAGCTCAGAGAAGTCTCCCATTTCCTTTCCGACACCCACAGGTGCCCTGCATAGCCAGGCTGAGTCCAGTTCTCTGGCTTGGATTAGGCCCTCCTTTTGTCCTGCTGTCTGTGTTCTGAGTGAAATCCCTAAAAAGCTTATCTGATATTGCCACTTCCCTGCTTAAAGTATTTTCCTGTTGCTGTAGGGGCCAAATCTAAGCTCCTCTGCCTTTTGAGACTCTCTCCTGCCACATCTGGTCTCCGTGGTAAGTGCCGCTGTCCTGGCCTCTGTATTAATACATCCTGGGCTTGGTCACTCCCCTGCATGGTTGCTTTCCCTGGACTCCTGAACCCCTTCAGACTCAGCTGGGCTGTCAGCTCTTGAGGGAGTTCCCTGGCCCTGCAACCAGGGCACCGTCCTGCACCCAGTGGCACTAAGCACCTGTCACAGCTTCCCTCCTGGACTCTAAGCCTCAGGGGCACCTGGAGCTCTTTACTTCTGGATACACAGGTCTAGCACAGCACAGCACCTTGTGTGTAGCAGATCCTCCAGAGACAGGTACTGCTTGAACCCTGCGCATGGCCTCTTGGGGCTCCAGTTACAGTGATCGGCCCCTCCCCACCTTTACTTTTGGAGGCTTAGTCTCTCTAACGGGCAGTCATTTTCAAGCCTCTGAAATCTCACAGATGCTTTGAAAAGCAAACATAAGACAAAAACCCTTCCTTGATCTTTCTGCACTTTCAAGAAAAGTGGTTTCCTTTCTCCTCATTGGCTTGCACGAACCCGTGACTTCTCAGCTTCTCTTCCTCCCTGCAGCATCTGCAGGCTGCCACCCTGGACACAGCTCCATAAAGGTCACAGTCAGCTCCCATTCTGGGCCTAGGAGTCTTTGGTGGCCACTCCTGCTGCTTGAACTGCTCTCCTCCCGGACTCTGGAAACATCCCGGGGGGCTCCGCATGGTTTCAGGTTGTTCTTAGTCTCTTTTGATGCTTCCCCCCTTTCTTTCCCCCAAACTTTAAATGCTATTATTCACCATGGGTTCCTCATAGAGGAGCTTTCCTTCTTGTTCTGAAACCACTCAAATGTAGTTTTTTGCCTTCTTTGTTCTCATTCCTAAATTACACTCTCATCTCCATTTTCAGAACACATTTTCATTAATATCCTGCAGTCATCTCAAACTAACAAATTCAAACTGAATACATCCTCTTTCCATCCCTGCTTCTCCTTGGCGTGCTCACTGAGGATTCGTTTTGCTTCTTGCCTAT